>JAQIXW010000334.1:0-34264 GCA_034700685.1 Willowsia buskii
AATATAGAGACAGGGTAACATCGAATACTACTCCAGAGGAATTCCAGAATACTTATGTTATTAGTTTTCTCTTTTCTTTCTATGTATTACTGACGTGCTTGTTCTGTACAGGTCAGGAAATAGCCAAAATGGCATTTAACATGAGAACTGAACAACGCTTCATTGAGGTTTTCTAGTATTCTTTGACTTTATGAAATGTGATCCATTGCAGTTTTTCGTGTATTTTCCTTCAATAAAGTTTCCGATGCAATTTTATTGCAGAACGAGTCAAACCTTCAAATACTTCAGTTGCATATAACTCGCTTACAGCAGTAACAAATTATGTTGGACTAATTGCTTTTGTTCTCACAGGATTCATCCCATGATGACCCATCATGCGTCACGCAATAGAAAATGCTTTTTCGTAGAACCAGTTAAATAGTTTTCTTTTATAACCTTTCCTAGCTTGTTTTAAAGGTGAAAATGATACCTTTGTGTGAATAGTCTTGTCAAAATATAGCCGACATCGACAACACAACGCTACAATTACATACAATACTTCTATGATTGCTTCTATGTGTGGTGCATTTTTTTACTACATTTTATGGCTAAATGGACAACATTAAATAATTCAGCTCTCTTGTCTCTAGCTTTTTTTAGACAACCATGATCGTGACTTTCATGAATTAAGTTTTTCTACACCACCCGTTCCCATAAAGAAAACGTGACATTTCCATTGTGGCGAGAAAAACAGCCACATGGTGCTTCTTTATATATTATTTTCAATATAACATCCATCTTATAATAAGACGTGCTGAAGCTTTTAACGTACTTATAGAAAACGTGTTGAAAAAAAAGAGAATACTTTCCTACTAAGTTGACTTATCATGTCAGACTAGATATTACACAAACTACTTTCACTAAACTGTCATATGATATGCAAATTAAAAAAATATATATGCTTTAATATATGGCTTATGTATGTGGTGCGCATACCCGGCGGTGGAATAAATCCGCAAACAAATAGGTTTATTTGGAATAAATCCGCAAACAGTCAAACCTTTAAAATAGCTTTTGATGCTTATACGAAATGTGTTTCTTCCAAAACTGTGTGCTTTCTCTTCTAGTAAAAAGGGAATAGGTGCACCCGCAAAAACTTCGACACACACTTTCGTCATTCTTTCTGGTGCAATAAAAACTTTTGTCTTGCACGATTCGATTATTGCGAAAATGCCAGAAGGGAAAGAAGCTATATCGTTGCTTAACATTTTGTTTTGTAGTGTGCATGGTGGTGGCAGTGGTGAATATAGATTTCATAATACTAATGTTTTTAAATATACTTTTCAGTATTATACGTGTACAATCAGGAACACTTTAAGTTACATTGCCATAATTTGTAATATGTATTCGATTCCGAATTCACCAAAACCATCACATTCATCATTTTTGCTTTCTCCACTGCATTTTATAACAATAATTCCTCATTCATGTGACACGTACTCATGGTTTTACTTTATAACTTCTTTTCAAGGTGCTATGCTGGAGGACAGTACCTACAGATAACCGATCGATTGGTGAAGTTGCTCGAGGATCTGAGCCTTTCATGCGGCAGGTTTTTCTTACTGGAGAGCAGTCCGACTTGGTTGATCTGTCAAGACAGGTAAGCTGCTACAAGAGCTCAGTTTTTATGAGTAAATCCCTTTCCGGGATGTTCTCCATCAAGGAAATAACGAACGACTTTCTTTACACGTAAAAGTAGATAGCCTACTAATTCGGGAAAGTAGGAGAGGAAAAATATGATTATGCCTTTACAAGAGATGATCAGTAGGGAAGCCTTATACATTGTTAGGCATATATATACTAGTATAGCTGCAACTTTTGCTTTCTCTGACTGAATAAACATGTAAGCATAACCGTGGGGAAATAGTAGAGTTACGTTTTTGGTTGCAGCTGTGGGAAAAGAATTTTGAGTAGCTCAGTGGCAAAATCCTAGGAAAGCTAACAAAACTCGCAATATATAAGTCAATCAGTAATCGAGAAAGCCAAAACCAGAGCGATAACATATTATGTAGGTATAATTTGATGTGTCAGTTTATCGTGCGATTTAGACTTTTATGGATGAGAGGATGCAGAGTTGGATGTTGGATGGTATGAATTTGATATGGTTTATACCTATATTTTCTAATAAAATGGTTATACTTGAAGCCTTGTTTCAGCTTTAGATATTCATCTCATGGCATGATTGATGATGTAACGATATCTGTTGAAGATGATATTTTTTGGGGTTTTTTGGGGTAGTTTGAAGTTTTAGATTGTTAGATATCTCCAGTTCTCCATCATGATCTATTTAGATAAAACTTCTATAATTTCTGTTTTCTAGGCTTCCTTTTGCTAAAAAATAATCATTTCCCTGTTTCAGGTGTTCGCTTTACGTAAGCGTGCAACGCACACTATTCCGAGACCCGGAGCCCGGTTCTACATTTGTTCTTTGTCTACAACAACCGTTGTTTACAAAGGGCAGTTGACATCTGAACAGGTACACGCTTTTGACTAGGGAAAAACTAATTTTCCAAATGAGTAAATTCACTTTTCAAGGGGGAAAGTAAACAAAAGCTTTCCCATGAATATAGTAAAGTGGAAAAGTATGTTGTGTTTCTACTGCTTGCCCACAAACCATATTCAGCCAACTGATTAATGAATCTACTCTATTTGCATAATATTTTCGACATGCTTGATGAGTTGTATGCGCAGTTATGCAAACTCTTTTTTTAATTTTCTCTCACCTGTATACAATTTAGCTATGGAACTACTTTGTGGATATGCGCAATCCCGAGTTCAAGACATACTTGGCTCTGGTTCACACTCGGTAAGTGACTGCCTACTGCCCATGGCGTTGTCAGATTTTGCATGATTGTAATTTATAGTATAAACTCTCATGACGTTAATTGTTCCGAGAAATTAAATCAGCACATTTTGTGCTCTTTATATGTGCAGAGATTTGTTTCTTCAAAACAATAGCTTTTTAACTTGAGCTGGCTTAATAATTTCATTTGTTTCGTTGATGAGATTGAAATTTTGTTGACTTTCCAACAACGTCACAAAAACACATGCAATAATTCACTGCACGTTCCTACTCATTAAGTTTTGATTATTGTCTGATAAAACAACAGGTTCAGCACGAACACATTCCCTTCGTGGGAGCGAGCTCAACCACTCCGCATGCTGGCTCACAACGGAGAAATCAACACACTTCGTGGCAATGTCAATCTGATGAAAGCTCGAGAAGGCGTGATGAAAAATAAGCATTTAGGTGCGTAAAATTCCAAAATTATTTTAGTAAAGTCCTTTATAGGCTGTTTGATTTGGTGTTTTTATCCGTCATTTATTTATAGGTGCAAACCTCAAACGGCTGTATCCGGTTGTGGAACCTAACCTTTCGGACTCTGGCTCTTGTGACTGTGTCCTTGAGTTTCTTGTGCAGGCTGGTGGAAGAAAGCTGCCTGAGGTACTTACACACACGATATTACACACCAATATCCCATAAAACTATGGCGTGCATCGTGCATGCATACCTATTATATGTTTTTGAAAAAATGCTCATATTCGCCAACACGCCTTTACATTTTCACCAAATGTTTATACACACTTGGCATTTGCAATAATATTGATTCAGCGAAAGGGAAAACCCATTTCTGAAGAAAGCTAAAAAAAAAAGTAATTTTCCTCCAACTGCTTTGATACGTCTTCATACTATACACCTGAGGAGCATTTAATGTAATAAAATACCAGATTCATCTCTCGTAGGCGCGCTTTAGCTTTATTGTACACAAATACAATAATATGTATGATCTCCACATCCCAGGAAGTCTAAAAATGCGAAATGTGTTTCGCTACAGAGATGATTAGTTTTTCTGGAAACCGTTCAATTTCTCTTTATATTTTCTCTTGCCATTGTGTTGCTTTTGGATCAAACTCATTGCCAGTCTGATTGTATGGCTTTTCTATTTTTCTCTTTTCAACTTAAGGCCGTGATGACGATGGTGCCAGAGGCATGGCAAAATGACAAGCTAATGTCTCAAGAGAAAAAGGACTTTTACCGATGGGCAGCTTGCGCTATGGAACCATGGGACGGTCCAGCTCTGCTTGCCTTTACTGATGGACGGTACATCGGGGCCATTCTAGACAGGTTGGTTGGTCTTTTCGTTTTATCAATAGACGTCAGTCAGCATGATTAGTTCGCTTATATAGATGGCTTTCCGGTTTTTGGGGAAAAACACTGCAACGGTTAATGATGGTGATAGAGATTGAGCATGAATTGATATTAAATGGTATCATAATGGTTTTGATATCAACTACGCCATAACTCAAGGCGACAAGCTTTCTCTTCTTATCACTTGATAGCAAAATGTACTCAACTGGAAATGGTGTCATAGCTGTTTTCATATTTGTTATGTTTGTCGCAGTATACATGCTTTTGCTTTAGATTATGTGTTTTCACCGCTATAATATAAATAGACACTTTTATTGATTGATTTGCTCCTTCTCTGCCTACACCAAAAAAAACAGAAACGGATTACGACCATCCCGATTCTACATCACAAAGGACAACATAATGGTTATGGCGTCTGAGGTGGGCGTCTATGATACTGAGTTCCAAAACATTGTGCACAAAGGCCGCCTAAAACCTGGTCGAATGCTGTTGGTAGATACCAAAGAGAAGCTTTACATCAAAGATGAAGAGCTAAAGTTGCATATTGCACGCTCTCGCCCTTACAAGGTGTGGCTTCAAGAGCAAGTCACAATGGACGAACTCCGAGATGCCCACACTGGACCTTTGTCATACGGAGTTGAGAACGGAGGTGTTAACGGGGTGATGAATGGGTTTAATGGTGATGGGGCAGAAGTTGATGAAAAACGTATGAGAAATTTTATATCTTTCTAAAGTTTTCAATACACATAATTATTATCTTTTGTTAAGAAAAATCAAGCATATATTTTACAAACCTCTTGTTGCACGTAAATTGAAGGTCTTGAGTACCAGTGTATCGAAGATCGTCGTTTAGGTATGTATGGGTACACAGTGGAGACCATTAATCTTTTGATGTTGCCCATGATCCAAACAAAGTAAGTTATATCGGATTACAAGCATGACCAAACAGTTCAATTAATCTTTCATTCTGTAAGCGAAAGAAACATAATAATGATAATTTCGTTACATATCAATTTCCTATAAACGTCACACTCCACTCCAGGAAAGAAGCACTCGGCTCTATGGGAAATGATGCTCCTCTTGCGTGCCTGTCACTTTACCAACCTCTGCCATATGAATATTTCAAGCAACTGTTCGCACAGGTAGGCGAAACATACCCATTTTATCCGATTTGTCATCATTTCATGGCAAACAATGTCTGTATGTATGTATACCTTTGTTATTATATATTGTTGTTGGTATGTGTGTGTATATAACTTTAACAAAAAACCTGCTGTAGGGTTAAACATGGTCTCACATCTTCACTACTGTGACATGCAAGGTCACAAAAGAAAAAAGGTGCAACTCTGCTCCTCCACACTTGTCGTTCGTTGCGTTCGCTCGTTGTTCCTGGTTGGTTCGTTGAGAAGGCATTCGCACAAGTGTCATGCAAAAATACAAACTCGCTCAAAACTGTGTCGCAGGCCGGTCAGGGGTTATTCTCTTGTTCTCTCTCACACATTCACATTCACTTAGAATGCATAATGATGATAAGTATGAGGAAATACACAAAAAACCAATTTTTTATAATGATGATAATGTAAAAGGGTTTGATTAAAATTACAATGGTGGTGGTGTGTATGTATGTGGTTATATCAGATATACAGTGTGTCGTGTGTCAGTCTCAACATGCACGCATGGAAAGCGATGTCAAAATTGGTGGGGGAGGTCCACCACCAGACGTGACAGTCGATCACTCGCAGTCAGTCACTCAGAGAGTTCCATAAAATAGAGTGATGTGAGCATCACCGTCGTTGTGAGACTTCTCTCTCTCAAGCTCTCAATCTGGTTGGTTCGAAAATGTCGTTCAAAAGTGTGAAAAATGTGAGAGGCATTCCTTGTGTCAGACGCAGGGAGAAGCAAACAGTGTGTGTCGCATGACTGCTACTGCCACTTCCCATGCACCTCTATACACTACTACTTCTACCTGCTAAAGTTCAACCGGTACAAGATGACTTTCACCTTTGTGAGAATTTTATGATTAATTAACTAATCTATGGATTTATTTTTTTGTTTTGTTGTTTTTCTCCTCTATCGTCTGTCTATCTGTGTCACTACTTCTACTACTTCTTGATGTGATGATGATGATGCCTTTGTTTCTCTTCTGCTCTCCTACATTCCTCACTGATAATCATTATTTTTGATGATGATCACTAAAAAACGCAATGATGCATCACACATCTTGAACCCTTTTCCAACTCTGAAATCTACTGCCATCATTTCCTTCCTGTTCTTCTTGTTGTGGGATCTATGTAACAGGTGACAAACCCACCTATTGACCCGTTCCGAGAAAGGATTGTGATGAGTTTGGAATGCCCCATTGGACCCGAGTCAAACATTTTGGAACCTAGTGCAGAGCAATGCCATCGACTTGTGCTCCCTCATCCCATTTTGTCTATTGGAGACTTGGAAGTTTTGAAGGCCACAAGACATCGTGGATGGAGGGTAAGAATGAATGATGATCATTGCTAAATTGGCAATAAACTAAAATTCATGAGCAAATGAAAATTTATTTGCAGACCAAAGTCATTGATGCAACATTTGCAAGGTCCGAGGGGGCTGCAGGACTTTCTGAAGGTTTGAGGAGAGTCTGCAAAGAAGCTTGTCAAGCTGCTGAAAACAACTATCAAATGATTGTTATCTCTGACAGGGCAGCGGGGGCAGACAGGTAATTTATTTGATTAATGATGCATATAAAGAAATACTACATTCATACATTTCTTAATAATGGTAAAACTTTATCCATTTGTTTCAGAGTTCCGATCAGTTCTTTATTGGCACTTGGCGCCGTTCATCATCACTTGATTGAAGAGCGTCAACGTATGAAGGTCGGCTTGATTTTGGAAACTGGCGAGGCTCGGGAAGTGCATCACATGTGCGTACTCTTGGGTTATGGGGCTGATGGTATTTGTCCCTACCTGGTTTTCGAGACGGCTGCCACTCTACGCAAGGAAGGCATTCTGGATGCATCTTTGAATGATAAGCTGATTTTTGAGGTAACTGGAAATTACCAAATTACTAGTAAAAGTAGAGGTCGGAATGCATGAACTAACAAGTTATAATTTCTTCTTTTAACTCAATCAGGCGTATGCCAAAGCAATGGAAACTGGAATTGCCAAAGTCATGGCGAAAATGGGCATTTCAACCCTCCAGTCTTACAAGGGAGCTCAGATTTTCGAAGCCGTTGGACTGGCAGCCGAAGTTATTGACCAGTGTTTCAAAGGAACAGCGTCACGAATTGGTGGAATCACTTTCAAAGTCCTTGCTGAAGAAGCCTTTGAGCGTCATTCGCTAACATATCAGGAGCGTGAGTGTGATAATATGGTGTTGCGAAACCCTGGACAATACCACTGGCGTGCTGGTGGAGAGCGACATATTAACGATCCTGTAAGCATTGGTAATCTCCAAGAAGCTGTTAAAAACAACAGCAAATCTGCTTACGAGCGATACGTCGAGTCTGCCATGGAAAGCGTTCAATCTTGCACGCTTCGAGGTCAGCTTCAATTAGGATTTTGCGAGACTCCCATTGACATAAATGAAGTGGAGCCTGCTGCAGAAATCGTGAAAAGATTTGCAACTGGAGCCATGAGTTTTGGCAGCATTTCCATCGAGGCACACACCACATTGGCTATCGCCATGAACAGAATTGGAGCCAAGTCGAACACAGGAGAAGGTGGGGAGAATGCTGATCGCTACTTGGATCAAGATCCCATGTTCAACAAGCGATCAGCCATCAAGCAAGTTGCTAGTGGAAGATTTGGCGTGACCATCTCATATTTGGCAAACGCTGACGATTTGCAAATCAAAATGGCTCAAGGAGCCAAGCCTGGAGAAGGTGGTGAACTTCCTGGATACAAAGTCACGCAAGACATTGCTGATACTAGGCATTCCGTACCGCTTGTGGGTCTCATCTCGCCCCCTCCTCACCACGACATCTACTCTATTGAGGATTTGGCTGAGCTCATTTATGACCTCAAGTGTGCTAATCCAGAGGCTAGAATTTCTGTCAAGCTTGTGTCTGAAGTTGGTGTTGGCGTTGTAGCTTCAGGAGTGGCAAAGGTTCGTGTTCGTTTTGTTTATAGTAATTTGATAATTTATCTTCCATTTCATGGTACCTATTTGAAGATAAAAGCTTCTCTCTGTACTTATAATTTATTCAAAACGTTTTCTACACAGGGCAAAGCCGAGCACATCGTTATTAGTGGTCATGATGGTGGTACTGGAGCCAGCTCCTGGACCGGAATTAAAGCTGCCGGATTGCCTTGGGAGTTGGGTATTTCCGAAACTCATCAGACTCTAGTCTTAAATAATTTAAGATCGCGAATTGTCCTTCAAGCGGATGGTCAACTGCGAACTGGCTTTGACGTGATAGTAGCTGCAATGTTGGGAGCGGACGAGTTTGGCTTTTCTACAGCACCATTGATCGCAATGGGATGTACCATGATGCGGGTATGTGCACACCGACAGTTTTATTACCTCTCTTTTGCTTTCACTCTTTCTCTTTCCTTCTCATAATAAATTTAGTTTGTTCTCTGTCTATTGCTTTATCATTCTATTGGCAAACTGAATTTTGTATTTAAAGGATTACACATAAATGAAAATTACATTTTCGTTTTTTTGTCCTACAGAAATGTCATTTGAACACATGTCCTGTGGGGATCGCTACTCAGGATCCAGTCCTCCGTAAAAAATTTGAAGGTCAGCCAGAGCACGTTGTCAACTTCTTCTTCATGTTGGCTGAAGAGATCCGAACGTTTATGTCGAGATTGGGAATTCGCAAGTTCCAGGATCTAGTTGGCCGAACTGATTTACTAAAAGTAAGGGAAACCACTCATCCAAAGGCAAAATACTTGGACTTTGGTGGGCTTCTCAAGAATGCATTGTGGATGCGTCCAGGCGTAAACATTTTGGGTGGCTCTGTTGCCCAAGACTTTGAACTGGATAAGAGGCTCGACAACCAGTTATTGGCCATGACGGCACCAGTCTTGGAAGGGAAACAGAACAGAGTTGACATTGAGATGAATATGGTCAACAGTTGCCGAGCGTTTGCCTCCACCTTGAGTTTCCATATTGCGAGGTAATATGTCAAACAGATGCAGTTTTGGAAAAGATTAAGATGACGCAAATGGCACAAGACGATTATAAGATGATGCTTTAAATTGTTTTGACAAAAATTGTTTTTCTATCAAATCCTTTTCTATAGGGCTTATGGCGATGATGGCTTACCCGACAACTCTATAAATATTAAGTTGACTGGATCCGCTGGACAGAGTTTCTGTGCATTTATGATCAAAGGAATTTCGGTTACTTTGGAGGGTGACGCAAACGACTACGTCGGGAAAGGGTTGTCTGGAGGAGAAATTGTTATATTCCCACCAAAGGGAATATCCTCTGAGTTCAAAAGTGAAGCAAATGTGATTTGTGGAAATGTGTGCTTATATGGCGCTACAACCGGAAAGGCATTTTTCCGTGGCATTGTTGCAGAGCGTTTCTGCGTCCGCAATTCTGGTGCAATCGCAGTTTGCGAAGGTGTGGGAGATCATGCTTGTGAATACATGACTGGTGGAATTGCAGTGATTTTGGGTCTGACTGGGCGAAACTTTGCTGCCGGAATGAGTGGCGGTATTGCATACGTATACAATTTAGATGGAACTTTTGCAAGGTAATAAAAGCGAGTTCTCTATTATTACTTTAGAAGCTCATACTTCATAATATCAGTCGAGCGAGGATTATTATTATTTAATGAAATCTGCATTATCGTTGTTACAGCAAATGCAATCCTGAAATGGTGGAATTGGTCCCATTGGAATTGCCAGAAGATTTGAAGCTAGTCAAAGAACTTCTTGAAGAGTTTCATACCAAAACCGGATCTGAAGTTGCCGGTCGGCTACTTGAAGATTGGCCTGCTAGTTCAAGGCATTTTACCAAAGTATTCCCCTATGAATATCAGCGAGCTCTGAAGCAGTTGGCCGAGGAGCAAGCAAACACAGAAACTGTTGCAACTCCAGAAAAGAAACCGGTGGAACCAGCAGTTAAAGACATTGAGGAAACCATTCCAGATAAAGTACGTGGTTTCATCAAGTATCCTCGTGAACGTGGAGTATATCGACCAGCAGCCGAGCGACAAAACGACTGGGGCGAAATATACAATTTTCCGGGCGTTCGAAAAACTCTTCGAACCCAGGCTGCTCGTTGCATGGATTGTGGAGTACCCTTCTGCCAATCTAGCCATGGTTGTCCTTTGGGTAACATTATTCCAAAATGGAACGACCTCATTTACCAGAATAACTGGAAGGAAGCTCTGGCCCAACTGGCTCAGACAAACAATTTCCCGGAATTCACAGGAAGAGTTTGCCCCGGTAAAATACACATTAGAGAATTCCGTAAAAAAGTTAATTAAATGATGGTTCATGCTTAATATTTACATTTCTATATGCCAACTTTTCATATTTCAGCACCATGTGAAGGAGCATGTGTTCTGGGTATTAATGAGCCTGCTGTCACTATCAAGAACATTGAATGCGCTATCATTGACAATGCATTTGAGAAAGGTTGGGTAACTCCAAATGCTCCTACATTCAGAACCGGAAAGAAAGTTGCGGTAGTTGGAAGCGGTCCAGCTGGACTCGCAGCTGCTCATCAACTCAATAAAGCCGGTCACCTTGTAACCGTGTTTGAAAGAAACGACAGAGCGGGAGGACTTCTTCAATATGGCATACCCACCATGAAATTGTCCAAGGAAGTTGTTCAGAGAAGGGTCAAGTTATTGCAGCAAGAAGGAATTGACTTTAGATTGAATTGTCACGTAGGAAAAGATATCACATCTAAGGTAATAGATCCAAATGATAAATAGACATATGCACAATTTGTTCCTACTATCGTACAAGTGTCCTTACACGCTTTCCAATTCGATTTTCAGGAACTTTACGATGAGTACGATGCAATTGCACTATGTCTTGGGGCAACTTGGCCGAGAGACTTGCCCATTCCAGGTCGACAATTGGAGGGAATACACTTTGCCATGAACTTTTTGGAAACTTGGCAAAAGAAGCAAATGGGCAACTCGATCAATCACGTGCCAATGTCTGCAGAAGGCAAGGATGTGATTGTTATTGGAGGAGGAGATACTGGATGCGATTGCATTGCTACTTCCTTGCGGCAAGGAGCAAAGTCTATTGTTACATTCGAAATCCTTCCCCAGCCTCCTAACGGAAGGTCACGGGATAACCCATGGCCACAGTGGCCGAGAACATTCAAGGTAGACTATGGACACGAGGAAGTACGAGTACGACATGGAAATGATCCCAGAAAATTCAGTACTCTCAGCAAGGTACGTGTAATATATATGCTTCAAGTGTACAGAAAAACGCCATCCTTTCTCTAGATTAAATGATTATTAAACCTACGCTGAATATATTTTTTAGGAGTTTCTTGATGACGGTAATGGTCATGTGGCTGGGATCCGCACTGTTCAGGTGGACTGGACAAGGGATGAAACAGGACGCTGGAAACAAGAAGAGGTTGCAGGATCTGAGCAGGTACGGATTAGACTGTAAAGTTTGAAAGTTATAATACTGACCGGTTGTGCAGGACTAATGTATTTTTAATCTAAATTTTAGATCTACAAATGTGACATGGTTCTTCTCGCCATGGGCTTTTTGGGTCCCGAGAAGCACATTATTTCTGATTTGGAAATTGAGCAAGATGCAAGAAGCAATATTTCCACTCCTAGAGCACGCTACTCTACGAACATTCCTAGAGTATATGCTGCGGGCGATTGTCGACGAGGTTAGTCGTTCGTTTTATTGCCAGATAGATAGAGTTCTAATGCGTTAGTCTTACTGTGTGTACTCTACAACAATTTATTCGTTGTTTCGTAGGTCAATCCTTGGTTGTATGGGCGATATCGGAAGGACGCCAATGCGCACGTGAGGTAGACGAATTCCTCATGGGCAACTCAACTCTTCCCTCCGTCGGAGGCGTGATCCAAGCACTCCAATCACAGAAAGGCTAAATTTTTAACTAATGCTTTTGAGAGCACATAATATTTTAGTTATTCTAGTTCATAGGCATTTTAAATTCTAGATATTTTTTTCAATGCAACAGAAAGAAAGTAGTCTGAATACCGAATTTTCTTAATTCCTACTAGCGTCCCTAATATAAACTTGTAAAGTAGAGTAAGTTTTACGAGTGTGTATTAATTCATACATTAACTGTCGATAATGGCCGTTAGGCCCATATAAAATTCATCAGAGTGAAATATTGTGTCTCTATTCTCTATTTAATTGGTACTGTTGTAACGTAACATCTAGATATATATTCAATATTTTAAAACACGTATGTGTACTCACGCAGTTTACTACTACTACTGCAAAAATATATATTAGGCGAAAAATCTGTTGGACATAATATTCCAAATTCTATGAAAAATACTATTCTCACAGCATAGTCAACTTTGTAACTAACTTATATAACATGCAATGTAGTGTTTATTTATAGCTATAGCTTTAAATATATAGGTTATAGACAAAAAGCATATATTTACTATCCAGTATAGAAGCATAAAATTCAGTTTTTGATGTAACTAGAGGAGTTTGACATAAAAGAATATTATATCACGCATACAAATATTCAGATATATAAAGAAAAATGATATATTAAAAAATAACTATTGTAAATTATTTTTGTTTTAAAAATGTTATCTCTTAATCGTGTTGAAATCTTGAAACAGTTTTATCATAATAAAAATGTGCTATAAAAATTCTATAAGAATCGTGATGGAGTATACAAGTAAACTAGTTTATATAGGTATATATCACTTTACCTTATATCTACATAAACTGTATGCCGAGTCAAATCTTTTTGGAGACAATAAGCCTGTGCTTCCAGTTTTATCCATATAAAAACTATCCCTTTGGTGGGCACTTTTTAATGGATTTCTAACGCCATAAAACTCTTAAATTGCTGGACACGTATATATCTTAATTATTATTTCTCTTAATTTTGATCTAGTTTTTCATATTGTTAGCAATTTCACAATTGTACCTATTTTGCTCATTTACTACATTACCTAATTATCTAGACATGTTTTAGAATGATAGCAATGGTGATGTGTCATCATCATGAGACATTTTATTATATGTTATCAACTTGCCCCTATTTGTTTTAAGCAAGATGAGGTTTTACTAGAGATGATTTAGTCAACAATTTACGAAACATTGTTTTATCTTTTTGGTGACTACTAACAAAACAATCCCTTTATTTATGGCCAGTAAACAGTTTGCAGCGAAGAGATAGTTTTGCTGAGCTTTTCTCTTTAAAAATGACTTAGAGGAATAAGATTGCGCTGCCTATGGGTTTGAAATGGGGTATCTTATTATATAGGTAACGAATTACAATGAGCACTCTATTTATATGAAAATTATTGCAAAATCACACAACAGAAAATAAATGCATATGATTGAACTCCGACACGTCTGGTAAAGCATGTGCACGTAGTAAAACACCAAAGACTTTAGACCTGTTTAAAAGTAGTATCAGACAAAAACAAAAATGAAAAATATATTAATTATTTATTGAGTTTCAGACTGGGGATTACCCAAGTTCTGAGTTTAATGTCACCCACAGATTAAAAAATACTGTGTATCAATTACAATATAATAATTGACAGTAGTATTCAGCTTTTAATTAATAAAAAGGGTAAAAGCTTAAAACTTGACTTTTCATGACACACAATTTATACAGACATCACGCACACACTACATTCAATAATGCCACTACTATTCATCCATTCAAAATCACGACTTTCCATCATAAAATCTCTTCTATCACCTACGTACTCTCCAGCAGTTCAAAAGTAAAGAGTTGATATGTCACGTTCGTAAGCATTATTCTATAGACGAATAATGTGCTACCTGTTAATGGGGATGATAATTACGTATGACACAATAATACCCTGAAATTATAATGCACCAATGATAAAGATGATCTAAAAATCATAAAATAAACGTGAAATGCAAAATGTACCTAACTTTACAATAGTTCAATGAAAATTTACCAATATAAAGCGTGTGGGAATCCTAATTTCTACGCTCATGCTGCTAGTCATTCACAAAAGTTGTACTTTCCCCTGAGTCGAATTATAATGGTGAAGAAGCAGAGTAACTGATAACACAAAATTGTCAAATTATATATTCATGTGGAAATAAAAAACTTATATGCAATTTGTGGTGTATTTATGTATAACCAAAAATACCTTGTGTGTCATTACTGCACAACTTTTAAAATGTCTTTGATGTCACATAAAGCGATTGTAGAGTGATTTAAAATTGTAACAAGTAAGTTAACGTTGTGTGTTATATGAAGGCATGTAGTCTTAAATAAAGAGATAAACATCAATAAAGAATATATATTGCGATTGAAACTGTCTATTATTTAGTAAGGTAGAAGCCAAAGAAGATATGGTATCAATCTTCTTAAAAATCATGTTTTATTCAATCATCTTTTCGGTAAAAATTTCAAACTTCAAAAAATGCGAATTACATTTTATTATACAGCACATGAATTTTTCTATTATATTTCGATATATAAACTATACAGGCTACCTCCTATACCTTTCAAATTCTTAAACATGTTCATGTCTAGGTGTTCTGATTCTGATTATGCTTTCATGCGTGCATAAATCTAAAAACCTGAGTTAAAATAATAAAAAATTGCACCGTAACTTTCCTCCTGCTATTATATTCATTCATAAAAACTGCGATAAACTTGTTATTCATAAGACATAAAAGTATCCTGCAGTCATTACTGCCAATAAAATCAAGGTCTGCGAGGTGAGAGATCCCAAATGATTCCCAGAGTTGCAGCCATCTCCGTTACAGACGCATTGGTCCATTTGTACTCCTTCGGTGCCTATCCATTTGCAGGTTGACTGAGCGGATTCCTCGCCTTCCTTCTTTGGTTCAGGAATCCAGCCACATGAACGGATGACCCTGATTGAAGCTTTCATTGTGCTGTCTTTAAAATAATCAAAGAAATGCAAGGATTATTATTTTTTATTCACACAAATCTTACTTTTCGTTAAGCATTAAAATAATTATCAACTTACTTGGTCCATTAGATTGAGCAGGGATGTGGTATGAAGTCTTGCGACAAAACGTGGCATCCTTTGGAAGGGCAATGGGGCTCATTGAAAAATTAACTGGCTTGCTCGGAGTCGAATTAGTGGGGATATCCTCAGCAGCTCTCGCTGTACGGTTGAATGCCAAGTCCTTGTCGTCTTTGTCCATCGGATGAGATGGTGGTGGACTTGAAGCAGAAGCGGGGTCTTGGTTTCCGGGGCTGCCTGCCACTGGAGCCATGTTACCCGCATTGGCACCATTCGTTTGGGATGGCTGGAGTGCAACCCCCTCGAGCTTTGTTTGTCGATGCATGTCATTCAACACTTCCAAAGTATCTTGCGAACATTCCTGCAAGTATTTTGCAGGGGGAGGTGACATTGAGCACTGGTCATCATTGGCGGAGTTGCAAATGTAACATTTCAGGCCTGTGAGAGATTATATGAGTGCACAAATTAAAACATTGAAAACTGCAACAAACAACCGCTTTAGATGCATGACTCTATATAATAATAATATGATGATAAAATATGGGAAAATATGTACGTACCTAGTGCTGATTGTGCGGATAGTACAGTTATGATAAGCACTTGAATTCGAAAATTAATGCGAGCCATCTTACTCTGGAGAAAAATTGCTCCCGCTAAATGGACAAGAAAAACCACAAACTCTTGACGATATAATTATGAGCAAATGTCTAAATTCCAGAGAAGAATTATTTGTCTTTTCCTCCAGTGTAAAAGTGGGATGATGCTTTCGACAAATGTGATCGTTAACTGATTGCACGATTTACTGGCTTGCATGAGCAGAAACTTGCTGACAACATGACTGTGATTGCTTTTTGCTTGTAAAATCATATTATTACCTATATCGTTGCCACATTTCATACAGCTATTAATAGAGTTATTAGTATTAGTATGCATATCATTAGTGGACAAGGGCAAATTTCCTTCATGTATGACGGTGATGATGACTGTTACTTCATGAATTCTGTTAATATGAATATGTCGTATTCTGGGAAGGAAGCAAAGAAGAACTTTATATCTGTGTAACGACTTCTTAAGATGCGTTATTCGGAGTTTAAAAATTGTGGGATAGTAGAATGAGTAAAAGATGTTAAATACCTAATTTACATTAGTGTCCCGAGTGTTTGGTTTGAGCAGGCTCAAATGATAACGGTCGACTTTTGACGCTCTGCCTAAACCTGTCAAATATAAATTCCTTATCATGTGGAAAGTGCATGCATACATGGGTAGGTATGCAATTACTTAATCTCTCTTCGCTACCTTTTGTCAATTTGGTGAAACATGTCTTGTCTTTAACGAGAGCGTGGACAATTGGATGAAGCAAAAGGGATTTTTACTTTGTCATGAAAATGGGGAGCTATTATCACACAAGCCACAACAATCATGCTATCAGTAATTAATGAATGCACTCCCAATCCCAAATATATGTCTGTATGTAAAAAGTAAAAAGGTGGTTTAAAAGGCAGCTAACTTGTAAAATTTTACATACAAAAGTATATAATTTCTATATGTATTCCTTTTCTATATTTATTGCATTCCTCTGCAGCTTTTAAATCCTTCCGAAAGTTTGGTTTTTAATACGCTTAAGGAGGCTTATAAAAAGGTCCGTCTTTTCGCCTTCCTTCATAGAGTCTGCATGAACCCTTAACGTTTAAGTGTTAAGAAAATTTTAACAATAAATAGTCCCAAAGAAGTCTGAAACCAAGAGAAAATATACTTAATTTAGAATACACGAAAAGTACAGTGAATTTTGTCCCGCCATGTAGGGAATAAAAAAGCAAACACAATGAATGTATTATTTTTTGTCCTTAGAAAATCATTTAACAGTGAAAATCCTGCAGTCACTAAAAGTTGAAAAATTCTGTGAGAAAATCATCATGAATGGATGCTATTATATGTGAGACGAAGGTAAGAAAGATGTTTGGTTTATAGCCAAAAAAATAGGCAAACCAACATCAAACCACATTGATTTATATTAGAATGGAAACAGAAAAGTACCCTCCTGGGACTCTGGAATTCCTAATAAAGACATGAATGTTAAATTAAGGGTAAAAACCATATTGCTACTTTTTGTTAAGAATGTTAATGTTCCCTCAAGTTTTCTAGCAAACAGAAAAGAAGACAACGACATATCGATTTATTTTTATTTTTATGCTGACATGCGAAGAGACAGTGGTTCACTGTTCATACTGTTTCACTTCAAAGTACCCAGTACCCACGTACACGTACACTATGCACTGCACAATTGCATGTATTTGTCATTGTCTCACACTTCCACCTCATTCATTATTGCTTCGTGTTCATATTTATTCGGCATCAATTGTCCCTTCACTTATGCCTCTTCTTCATCTATTTCTGGCAAGGATTCGTCATCTTCTGCGTCGGTAATGAACTCATTGTCAGTCATAGTCACCATCGGTTCTCCTTCCGCAACCTCTTCCACCGGAAGTGTCGCACTGTAATGTTTTGACGATGACTTAGCACTTGTCTTAGTTCCGTAAGTAGTTCCAGATCCAGATCCAGACCCACTACTTGCGGTTCCTGTATAATAATTTGATGATGAATACCCCTGAAACGAAGGCGATGGCGATTGCTGCACTGCAATACTTGATGGCATATAACAACAAATAATTGGCATAATCCCATTCTCCACAGCATATTGTAACGGCTCCGGCTCATCAGGCTCAATGGTCATTGTCACCTCAGTAGCGAGATCATCATGTGGCAAGAAATCAAAGTTAAGTCCTTGGGCTTTCTTTCGCTTCACAGACTTATGACTGGGCGCATCCCCTTTACCCTTATCTTTTATCAGTTTCCTGCAACGTTCCAGCTGTATTTCCTCCATGCACCGATTATAGCATGGTGGCATCTGCATAGGTCCGAACCCAGCAGCATATGCTTGATTAAAATAGGGGGAGTACCCACCAGGAAATCCTGGGTACTGGTACTGGGGTCCCTGGGGATAATTGTATGGCATCATATTGCCCCATTGTTGCTGCTCGTCCTCGTCCTCATCACTGCTACTGCTGCTGCTGCTACTACTTTCGCTACTTGACAGGGGTCCATACTGTTGCAGGCTTGGGGGATACGGAGTCAACTGACTACCACGAGGGGACATTTGCTCTGGGCGCAGGGGTCTGGATTTTCTAGGTGGAGGAGGTGGTTTAGGTATTTCTTGTTCTGGTGGTGGTGGAGGTGGGGGAGGAGGAGGTGGTGGCTCAGGTTTAGGCTCTTCTTGAGGTGGGATAGACTTCTTTCTGAATAGTTTGTTAAAGAATCCTTTCTTTTTGGGTGCTAGGGGCTCCACTGGTTTGATCTCTTCAACTGGCGCTTGCTGTTTCTTATATAATTCTGGGTAGAGCTCTCGCTGTAAAATGTAAGCCTTGCGGACATCTTCGACATCTTTATTGGCAACAGTCTTGGTGTCCAGCAAATTTAATCTGGCTCTTTCTCCAGTCTCCCCTAATTTTGAAGAATTTCAGAGGTAGGTAAATATTTACTCCAAAAAATTCACTCCAAATTTCAAACTGTAGAAAATGAATTCTTACATGTATTTACCTGGTAGCAAGTGAATGTTATCTTCGTCACTAATTGTCTTAAATGGCTTAAAGGGAGGTAGTCGGGCTGCCTCATTTTTGTGACCCCTGGGATCACTTAACACATTTTGTCGTTCTAGAACATAATCTTCATTTCCTATCAGGTCAGCGGGTAATCCTTGAGGAGTGATTGTGGTGAAATACTTTTTTGTAGCGGTTCCATGAATGATAGTCTTTTGCAATGCTGCCTAGATCATTTTGATGACAAAAATGTACATATCATCAAGTTGATACAATAAAACATCTAGTTATACTACTACCAAACCAATTGTGAATTGCAGACACTTTACAAATTCGGTGGTTTCTGTATATTATATCACATTATCTTATCATCATTTTTCTGCTAGGAACATACCGCCGATGTTCGCCTGTCTTTAGACTGTAAATGGAAGTCCTCTTTAACTTCGACTTCAAAATTATCATTGGAATTTCTCGCATTAGTAATCTGTTTATTGAAATCTTCCACACCAGCCATTTTGAAGACTATCTATATATGGGGCCAATTTTATGAGCGCTCAAACAAAAAATTTAGACGTCTTTGTGTAAATCTCGTTTTGCAAGTTAGTTGCACGAATTCAATTAACTTTCCAGATCAGTATGCCGAATTATAAATTGGATTTTAATTAACTACTTTTGCAAATAATCTACTTTAATTTTTACTCATCTCTAAAGCTGTAAGCATTTGCATTCCTCTCTCGTTTCGTTATCCATATTATCGATCGATTATCATTTTGTCTCATAGCAAGTATGTCGCTGATTTGCTCAAAATGATTTATGAAGCTCTATCAGATAGAAAAAGTCAAATCACAAGTTAAAATTAAAAAGAAACACGAAACACGATCCAAGATTGAAGTAATTGAAGATCCAACAAAACCAGGCAAGCGCTTTGTCAATCATCGAGCCCACTTTTGCACCATCTACTTGTTCACGCACTAACTACATGGTATGGAGTCGCGTCCAAACTCCGCATCTTTTATTCCCAAGAAAATGCATTCGTCCTTTTCGTCTTGCCAGGTACGGATGCACGACTCATCGAGAGATAAAGCTAAACGAAGGGAAGTAATCGCGGGGAAGACCAGTATGTGGTAAAGTTGGTAAACAAAAGTTAAGCTTTTGTTACAGTGTTTGTTAAACAAATCATTAAAATAGAGTGATTAAGATTAAGAATTATCGTTTTGTTGTAGAGTAAGTTAAAAACATTATTGCTTTTAAACTATCAATAATTGCATAAAAGATTTCTATTGGCATCTATAGTAAAACGTAGCTCTTTGTGGAGCTAAACATAATAAGAAAAAATGTGTATTTGGAAAGAAAGGAATTGAATGGGTGGGGGATTTTAATTTTTAATTTGTGTTTTTTCCTGTTTTGTTTCCTGTTGCAGGCTAACCCAGTTTTACTAGTGACGACACGACGCGCTTTGAGTTTAGACCTGGAAAATGGAGTCGGCGGAAGAGGGAAGCGTCCAAGTTTCCTCTCAGGAGGAGCTGACACAACCTGTTGTGATTGAAACTACTACTGAGCACTCTGAAGCTCTTGGGGAAACGCAAATAATACAAATTACTCAAGACTCTGAACACCTGTCAGCCACGGTTCAAGAAGACGGTACAGTAATAACAACGGAAACAGTTACTGACGGAGGAACTTCCATGCTGGTTCCAACCGGCCAGCCAGTCGCCATTGTCAGTACTGCAGGAGAAGTTAATGAAGATGGGACCGTTACAATCACAATGGTACACTCCATGGATGAGTCGGGTCAAATTCAGCATCACCACGAGCATGAGGAAGGGGGAGATATGATGGAACAGAAAGTAAAAATCATGTCAGTCACCTCAGGGCAAACTGCGGCAGAGCAAATCGCAGCTGCATTGGCAGAAGCCGTCGCTGGAACTGAAGACGAGAGTAATGTGGGAGCAGATGAAACCAGTCAAGAAGGACACCAGATTATAATGGAGGATGAGAGTAGTATGAGTGCAATGGAAATTGAAGCAAATCAAGAGCCTTGGAATGAGGAAGGGTGCTTAGTTTGCAATAAAGACATCAAATTTGACGATCCCCTCCAAGTTGGCAAACCAGTTAATGCTAAGCTGAAGGAATTTTTTCTTGAGTATCTGGCTGTTGGCGACAATGTGCAGTTGGAAAATGAAAACGTGTTCCCATTTTGTGAGACCTGCGCAGCGGATTTGGAGAAACTAATGAATATAAACAGGAAGATAGAATTTATGCACAAAGAATTTAACAAGCTTAGAGATGAAGTTGCCAAAAAAGCTGTGAAGACCTACATTACGCGTTCCAAACCTGAATGGCTGGAAGAAGATTTGAGGACTGAAGCTTATGGCAATTACTTTCCGGATGGTGATAAACCAAAATCTCATAAAGAACAACTATATGAAGGTAATTTTAAGCTTATCTTGCAAACTTGTCGTGTGTTATGTAATATGTAATTAAAATGTATGTTTGTCTTAATTGCAGTTTGGAAGAACCGTTACGAACTTATCCAACCTGGTCCCAAGGGCCCTATGATGATCCGTTCCATGGACTCACGTGGTCGAGTTACTGTAGTTAGATTGAATAGTAGTGGGCAACCTGTTCCTGAGAGACAGCTGGCAAGTACAGACTCAAACTTGTCGAGAGTTGCAAGGTGAATACCTGACGAATATCTTTGTGCTTATGATGATCTGAAATTTTTAGAAGTCTGCTGTCCAATTGTAGAGTCATGTTTAACGGGGACGACGACGACAGTGCTGGGATAGAGCTGTATAAATGCAGGGAGTGTCCAAAAACTTTTAACATTAAGGCGATGTTGGACTACCACATGAAAGTTCACGCAAGTATGTTTTCATTCCTTCCGTAATGTCTAATTTTCTACTATTATGCATGCTGAATGTTGAATAAGCTGTTTGCATAATTTTAATCTTCATTTTTGTAGATGCTAACAAGCCATATAAGTGTAATGAATGCGGAAAAGGATTTGCGCAGCGGGGAGGTTTAGTAACACACTCTTTGGTTCATACCGGAGCAAAACCCTATGTTTGTACGGTAAGGAAACATACACTTTTATTTATTCTAATGATGAACTATACCTATGACATAACATGCTTGAAGTAACTTTTTTTCTGTTTCTAAATTCTCCATTAGATATGTGCAAAAGCATTCCGACAAAAGTACCATTTAACACAACACAATTTGATCCATTCCGGTGTGAAGCCATTTTCTTGTGAGATTTGTCATAAGTCATTCAATGTAAAAATGAATTTACGAGAGCATATGCGCAGGCACACAGGTATGACGATCTCAAATTATTTACCAAGAATTTTTAAGTTATGATTAAAGGGTTCAGGTACTAATAATGTGTTATTAATTGTATTTCAGGTGATCGACCTTATAAATGTCCTTTTTGCACAATAATCGGTTTTTTTCGTAAAAAGATGCTGAAAGAGCACATAATAAAGTCTCACCCAGAGGAGGAAATGCCAGAAGAGCTACTCGGAGCAGAAACGTCATTCATGGTAGGAGGTGAAGGTGGTGTGGAAGTAGAGATGGACATGGAGGCTGATGATCAAGATCAAGCTGAAATGTCTCATCATCAACTTCTAGATGAATCTGAAGCAGCTGAACAGGAAGTGCAAGAAGGAGCTCTGATGGAAGAAGAAATTACGACTGAAAACATCTCATAAAATAATTTAGCGTAAATGCAAAATGCCTCCGAAAATCCATAAAAATCATCGAATAATAAATATGTGCCGTATCATGACGCATAAAAAATTCAATATTCTCTTTGTAGAGATTAAAATATGATATAGAAATTATCTAGGTAGAAGACTTAAGTTTTGTGTGGTAGTTTGACATCGCCTATTGTTGGACTCTTTTGTAATGTTTTTGGCAAAATTATTTGCTATAATGTTGTGTTTTTTTTAGCAATATGTCAAGAATGATTACCATTCTTTTTTATCTTACTGTTGTTCCTCCTTCATATTTGTACAGCAAAGTTCCCAGCATTGATGTGTGTTTTTTTACGAACTATAGGTTATATTTTTATTCTATAAGAAAATCGTTGCTAGTTTTATTCGATAAATTTACGGAGATTTAGGTTAGTAAACCTCAAGAAATAAATAAAACGTTTGACTATACATACAACTTTTCCTTGTCATTCTGCAGCATTTCTTTTATTTTAACCATCGTCAAAAAAATACCTTTAATCAAACAAATCTTACAAGTTATAATTCAAACAAAACCTTTAACATTTTCTCAGGTAAACGATATAGCAATTTTTGCATAATTCGGATGAAAGATGATCTTTATTTTAATTCAGCATTGTTAATAAATAGTTTCATGAAAACAATAAGGGACCTTATTGCTTTCGGAGTCTTTTAAAGGGAAAACTTCTTTTCCAGGTATATTTGTAATCGACTCATCGACCCTGATTTGGCAGGTGGTGTTATGTTCTTAATTTTTGGCAAATAATTTAAAATGAGTATACGCATCAGTTTAGTAAACTGGGTTTTATAAACAAAATATAGCTTATCATCTAGAATATCCAAAATCGTGTGGATCACAGTCGCGGTGACGTCTACTTGAGGATCTGAATAAACCATGAAAAATAAGTGGTAAGTGTAAGTACCAAGAAAAAATTAAAGGAATACAAGACATCTTAAATTGGTCTTACCCAGCTTCATGGTAGTAGCAAGAATATGCCAAGCCCCGCCTATCGTAAAAAACTCTGTTGCTTCTCCCAGGTCCAATGGACCCTCAGTTTGAAATTTAACCACCATTAAAGCATACAAGGTACAATATCTAAAAATTTAAAAAATCAATTTAGCAAAACTTCTCATCTACTACGATACATACCATTATGCAACAACGATTACTGATTATTAAAATCTACTAACCCTTTAATACGCTCCAGAAAGGTTTGTGTAACTGCAGTCTCCGTACCGGAGAGCTCATGTCCAAGTTCTCTGGCATATTCGTGAATTGATTTGCCCCCTATTGGGTGACTAAATGGTACAAGAAAGGGACACAATCTATACAAATACGCTTGGACCAAAGCTGCCCAAGCCGGGAACTTTTTACAGAGGTGGGCTCCAACTGTAGCCAGTGGTTGAACAGTAGATTTTCCTCTTGTTACATCTGCCTCAGCTTTCTTAACAAAACGGAACGCTAAGGTTTTCATTACAAATAAATCGCCATTTGGAACACCTGCAAAATTAAACAATTTGAATTATCAAAACTGACCCCCACGCATTGACGTTATAATGATAAGATTTGAGTAAAGTAAAAAATACTTACTAGTGCATGAAAACATGGTATTCATTGAGCCTCCACCTGAAACCGCTTCACCACACAAGAGCTTACTAAAATGCTGCACTTTCGACATAATTTCACTTTCATTAGTGTCAGCCAACGCGTTCAACGGAGTATTGATACATTTGACAGCACCAACATAAAACGCTTTGGAGGCAGGATTCTTCCCATCAATATGAGCTGCCGGCTCCTCATAACTTTTGAGAAGATCGGTTGTCTTTGCATATTTTGAGAGATCATCCCGAAGAATGAGTCCGGCAAGTTGTGGAACCACTTCTTGAGACTTCTTTTGCTCTTCTACTCTTTTTCGAGCTTCTTCTGCTGCCCGTTCCTCAGAAAGTCGTTTCTCTTCTGCTGCCCTTTGTTGAAGCAACCGTTCCCTTTCCATATTCGCTTCTTCTCTTCGTCGTTGTTCATCCTCTGTTACCTTTTGAATCCGTATTTGTTCTTGCTTTGCCGCTTCCTGTGCGGCCTTACGTGACGCTTCGGCTATTGTAGCAGCAGCTTTTCTCTCTTGTTGTAGCCTGTCTTCATTCCTTTGCCTGTTCATTCGAAGTGACTGAAGTTCCTGCCAATTTGCTTGTTCCTTTTGAATCCAAGTCTGCTTTAGTGCTTCTGTTTCGCGGCGTTTTGCCTGGCGACAGGCTGCATCCGCCTCGGCAATTCGGATGTCAATTTCCCTCAAATGCTCTTCGAATTTTAAAATTCGCAACATGGCCCCCTCCTTGATTTTTTTCTCTTCTTCCTCCTACAGTTTAGAGTCATTAGAGTTTAAATTACGACTAGAAAAGCGTTGATTAGGTTTGAAATAGTTTGAATGATTTAAAGAAAACGTCAACAACATAAACATTGAAATTACCTCATATTTCAAAGCTGTCTCAATAAAATTATACGGCGATACTTTCGATTCCAACATAAGATCTTCCTCAAGTTTATCCTCATGCTCATGGAGTGGGTCATCATTGATTCCATATGTTTTTGATTTTCTATTGCATATTGGATTGCGAGTGGGGGTTACCGTTGTAGCGTCAGATGTGGCTGAACTATGGGTTTGAGTCTGAGTAGATGAAGAAAACGATGGCGAAGGCTTAAAAATTGGACTGCCATCATATGACTTTTTCCGATGTAATATTCTAGTCGGTGGAGTCAACAGTCTTCTTCGTAAAGGTCCATCAACTGTATACAATACAAAAACAATATTGATTATTTTTTTAAATCTAAAACATAACATGGCTAAAAAGATAATATGCTCAAAGAAGACCAGGATACCGGCATAGTCGTGGTGAGGGCTAATAGTTCCAGACTCAAAACTGCTAACCTCGTCTAAGACTTCTTGCACTTCAATACGAGGTTCTGCCTGGAGGGCAGCATTTTTTCTCACAGAGGGTCGCGCTCGGTAATCTCCAGCCGCATTTCTGTAAATGCAAACATTAAATTCAAAGTTTTATAATATGTACCTTATTTATTAAAATTAGTCTGGGTAATTGATTGATTACACGTATTTTATATAAGCCCTGCTGTTAGTTAGTCACAAAAAGAAAACGTGCGCAAATATGAATACCTACATTTTATTATTAGAGTGCACACCAGACCCAGGTAGCACAGGTCGCTGTTGACCCCTTTCGCTCTCTTCAACTTTAAGACTTATAAACGAAGATAACAATGCCGGAGAGATTGATGAAGCGTCTTTTGAGGATTTCGAATTACTTCCAATCATTGGCAGTGAACGCCTGCTTCTTGTCGCTGTTACTCTAGCGGTAGGGGATGTCTTTGGACTAAAACTAGACCTATCCTTGTCATAATAGAAGCTTCTACAACAATAAACAAACATATAAATTATTAGATCCTCCAATATATTTTATTTTCCTTTCTTTGATGCATCTTTGCCCATCACAGTCAAATACTACTTAGGACTTACTTGAATGCTCTCTCCACAATTTGTCTGTTTGGTTTGTCAATTTCCTTCTCCTGAACATTTGTTATCAGATTCTGCACAACAAAAAACAAGACAAATTAGTAATAACTTCGAAAAACACTAACTATTTCAAATTTTCACCGAATGAAATTTGTTAAATTCATGCTTACCGTAATTGCATTTGGTGATTCATCCCAACCAGTTTCATACTGCAGCCGACCCTTGGGAGAATTTTCAAGGGCTTTTACAACCGATACAAAATCCATTTTCCCAATACTTACTAACTTATCCAAGAATTGGTCTTATCAATATGTAAATTAAACTTTCTTAAAACGATGCACAATTTAACAGCTAGCTACAATCACATTAACAAACTTCCAAACACAAAATATTTCCAAGTCCACTCCAAAACAGTTGAATCGGACGACATCCATGCAAACAGCAGATGAGTGCATTATATTGAGTACTTGTAAATGTAAACAAAAAGTTGTCCATGGGTTTGAAAAGTCCATACGCGCTGTTGTCTTCATGTGCTCACTACAGGCGCACATTTAGGCACGAAAATGCGATTTTCCAGCGTGGAGCAGGAAGGATGTTTGTCTTTGTGGCGTAGAAGCTTGCATTGCAGAGTGCTCGTGCACACGATGCACAGAGACCAACAAGAAGAAAGAAGTCACCTTACCTTACCACCACCACCACATACAAGGACACGCGTGTAGGCAACACTCTTTATCCAAACCAACTGGTTGGGTAAAGTTAATGTTTGTTTGTAGATTTGAGGAGAGATTAATTTAGGTCAAATTGGAATAATAATTAAGCTGTGTACGCTGTAGTGCCTTTACGGCACGATTAGAACAATGTTATCTAAGCATTGTTGATTCATTGTTGAAGGAAGTCAAGTGGTTTTTTTTTACTGTTAAAAATAATTAACTGATGAAAAAGAGACCTGCTATGCGCCTTATTCAATTTAAAAAGTGATTGGTGATACATTTTAATTACGTTTTATAATTAAGTGTGCTGTGCATTTCTGACACAAAAAGGTATATTATTTTCATTTATTTGCTTGATAAAAATATCTCTTGTGAATCCCTAATAGTTGAAGGCATCAATTATGTTTTGTAGTCTGTTGTAATGTAAATGTGACTTGAGTGAAATATTATTATCTAATTTAATTGGCAAGTTTTAACTATTAAATTTTTGGTTTACTTTATTCATCATAGATAAAATGGGCGACGGAGAAACAAATTTGAATGTGCTGTTCGAGCACGCAGCAGGATTTTCTCTCTTCAAGGTTCGGGAATTTGAAGAGGAGAGCTTGTTACAAGCAGAGGTAATTAATTTAAATGCAATACTTTATTCATTCCTTCGTAACATCTCTAATAAAGTAACTTTTATGATGAATGGGCATGCACCACTCTGACTATGTCTGAGCGAGAAATCTACCCATAATTTGACTGAAAATTTTATTCTATTAAAATTCGAAGGTTGCTAAAATGAATTAACATACCTATGCAATAACGTAGCTAATTTTCTATTCTTTTCTATCTCATTCTAGGTCGAAGAATCCATTCGGGACTTTGCAAAGTTTTCGTCTGCGGTTCGACTTGTATCCTTCAGTCCATTTAAGACGGCAGTGGCAGCTTTGGAGAATCAAAACTCCATAAGTGAAGGAATCATACCTGATGACTTGAAGACATTCTTAGCTCAACAACTCGTGAAGGGGTTCGTTCTTGGTGTTTTGGATCCCAAACTAGGATCTGCTATATCAGAAACGTTTCCAAAAGTCAGAGTAAAAATTGGCCCCCTAATTACTGAAATCAGTAGAGGAATTAGGACGCATTTCCATAAAATGGTCAAACTCCTGAGTAGTGAAGCAGGTAGGCATATCATACAGTCAAATTTCCATTGCACTGCATATTGTTTATGATCCACAGTTCTTTCACATTCTAATTTTTGTTTATGCAGGAGGAAAGGCACAGCTTGGTTTGGGTCATTCGTATTCCAGGTCCAAGGTAAAGTTTAATGTCAACCGAGCTGATAACATGATTATCCAAGGAATTGCGCTACTTGACCAGCTTGACAAAGACGTGAACACTTTCTCTATGAGGATCCGGGAATGGTACTCCTACCATTTCCCAGAATTGGTCAAAATTGTGCCCGATAACTATCTCTTCGCAAAAGTAGTACATTATATCAAGGACAGGAAAAGGTTGGATGAAAGTATGTTAGACAATTTGGAGGAGATAACCGGGGATGGTGGAAAGGCAAAAGCAATTCTTGATGCATCACGATCGTCGATGGGAATGGATATTTCGGAAATAGACTTGGTTAACATTGAAACGTTCGCGACAAGGGTTATGAAGCTGGCCGAATATAGAAAGTATGTTGAAACCAATGTTTTAATTATAATATTATTACACGTCTGAGGTCTGGGTCACTTTAATATTGAATTTTTCAATTTCAAATAGGAGTCTCTTATCATATTTACAATCAAAAATGGGAGCTATAGCTCCTAACCTGACGTCTCTCTTGGGAGAAACTGTTGCTGCCAGACTGATATCTCATGCTGGTTCCTTAACCAATCTGGCAAAGTTCCCAGCCTCCACTGTTCAAATTCTTGGAGCGGAGAAAGCACTGTTCAGAGCACTGAAAACGCGCGGGAAGACTCCAAAGTATGGACTCCTCTTCCACTCAACTTTTATCGGTAATTTTTACAAACTTGCGAGAATATTATTGTTGAAACGTTTTGTAAGCTAACTGTGTCTATATACCTATTTTCTATTGTTATAGGGCGTGCTGCTTCGGTGAACAAAGGAAGAATTTCTCGTTTCCTCGCTAATAAATGCACGATCGCGTCACGAATCGATTGTTTCACGGGTGAGTTTAATTTAAATTTTGTTTAACGTTACGTAACGTTAAGTACTTGCTTCTTTAATGATGATTGGTTCATGCACCACTCTTACAAATAATGAAGATTATTTACCCTTATACCGAGTCTGATCAAAGTAATTACATATATCAGTGGTAAGAAGAATCAACTGACAAAGGAAATTGCGATTAATTAATTATTTTTTTGTGTGGATTTATCTTACAGAACATCCATGCTCCGTGTTTGGTGAGAAGTTAAGGGAACAGGTTGAGGAGAGGCTTAAATTCTACGAGTCTGGAGATATACCTCGGAAGAATACGGAAGTGATCCAAGAAGCATTGAATGAGTCAAGAAACTTCATTGACGCCAACGGTGGGGAAGAAGAGACAAAGAAGAAGAAAAAGAAGAAGAAGCGCAAAGCTGATGAAATGCTGGAAGACGATGATGTTGCCGTTAATGGACAGGTGGAACAACCTTCCAAGAAGAAACGAAAGCATCAGGAGGATCCATTGGAAAGCAGTTTTTATGCGAATAACAACGGAAACAATGGAGAAATCGAAGATGATGCCGTTGCAGAGCCTGTGACCAAAAAGAAGAAGAAAAAGAAGAAAGCTGCCGCTGACGATGATGAATAAATAAGTAAAATGGTTCATAACTTGTTTCTATTTTATATTTTACAGCAATTTATTACTTACTATATTTTATGACATGGAAAATATCTACACCATTTTTATGTATGAATTTCTTTCATTTCCTTAAACAATGTATCGTACTTGTTTCGTAGTCTTTTTTCGCCGTTGTGTTTTTCATGACTTGTTAGATGCCTGAGTACGTACGAATTATCTTGGATTACGTAGTAAGGTGGACGAATCAAGTTATTCACTGATGATGCAAATGTGGAAGGATAAAAAATTCGATTGAATTAATTATATGAATTGTATTGGCAATTAGTTTAGAATAAATACCAATTAGCATAGTAGACGTTTATATTCCATTTCTGTTATAATAAAATAAATCTTTATTTAAGTGAATTGAAAAATGTCTTTCGTTCTTGTTTTTTACATCTGTAATTCCAATCTGTATTATAGAGACAAAAGCTAATATATCATACTTATGACGACATTTCAATACTTGCGTGCAACCACAAATTCCAAGAATTATAAAGTTACTTTAATGCTTACATAATTCCTCATTAGCAAAGCGTCCCGAAAAAAATGCACTATTATGGACTACTATAATTTACAATAAGATTAGTTCAGTCATATTATTACTTACACGTATCCTATTAATCTATTGATGATCCATTTTTATGAAAGTCGAAACAGACTTTTTCTATGATCACGCAATAATAATTCGAACCGCCTATTCTTCAACAGTCGACCTAAGAAACATGAACCTTTCAGGAATTCCGATTCTAGGACATCGTAAAGCTGAATAATCTTGTGCCCAATCAACCGTAAAGTTAAACTCTTTGGCATATTTCTCATCCGATAACTGCTCACTCATTCTGGAGTAGAAAGCTTGTATGTCAAATTTTTCCGCAGGAATTAGTTGCTTAATCAAATCCGGGAAAGCTTTCAACCACTTGAGAGAAAAGTAGAATGATAAGCTGCGACTAGAGGAACCTGTACCAAAGATCAGATCCAGGTCAGGGCCACCATAACGATCACTATTGGTAGTTGAGGTACTGCTACTTAACGTTGATATTGAAGCCGATGACGTGGAGGCAGTCCGTATTCGGTTTTCTGAGGCTTTTGGAGCATTTTGTTGTCTTTTTGGAAAAGAATCAGCACGTTTTTCTTTCAGCGCCTTCACATTACTTTCAAAACTCTTTACCATTTTTTGCAACCTTTCAGCTTCATCCAGCGTCACAAACTTGAGATTTTTCTTTTGCTGATCCGGAGATGATATTTTCCCCTTATTCTCAGATTTCTGCTTCTCGTCGGGTTGCTGTTTCTTTTCTGCTTCAGAATGCTCCTCAAACAATCTTTTCAATAATTTCTCAAGCATTGACTCTTCCTCTTCAGGATTTTCCGGTTCTTGCAATACGGGAACTGGTACAGGCAAAATCTTTCTTGGTATATTTCTCATTTCCTTCACAAAATCTTTTGCAGCACATGTTCCAATTCCGTTTACATTCTCTTGTACAGTCCTCAAAATATCCACATCAATGTCAATATCAAGATCAGTTTCTAAATCTAACTTTACTGACTCATCGTTTTCCACACGTGCTTTATCTGCTGCCGCATCTTTCTTCTTTTTCGATTTCTTTTTCTTCTTTGTCAGTCCAGTGAACTTTGTAGAAAAAGGAACTTCATCGATATGCTGTATTTCTTCATGAAGCTCTCGTTCCGAGACTCCGGTACAGCAATGCAAGGCTGATGGGTCAATCGGATGTGCTTCAGTGTTGAAAATGTAGCCTCCAGCATAAACTGTACACTTCCCGAGAGGACTTTCCACCACAGTGAAGTCTGTTCCATCACTGTGAATGAAGTTTTCCGGGTCGAATAGTAGGTACAAGTATTTGATTGTTTCTGCCAGGAAAAAGGACTCCATGCGGTCTTCAAGTGTCATAGTCGTCACATCACGAATTGTAGCGTAGCCACAGTCTGTTCTTGCAGTGTGCTGGATAGAATGCAGGAAATCTTCACCTATTTCGAGCATTTGAGGATCTTCTGTAGCACGGTATAGATACATTGCAGATTCAATAAGTTCCGGTCGCAACGGGTACCCTTCCCTTTGGTGACTTGCTTTACCCTATCAAAATTAGTACAGAGGTGAGTGATTAGTTTAGTTCATTCTCTTGATATTTTATGATTATATAGTGAATAATATTTGATGCAATACCTGCAGTATATTGTACAGTTCGGGTAGTCCACCATACTGTTTCAAAATTCTGTGATAATTAGTGATAGATTTGATCGCGGTTTTGAATTCTCCAACAAGAGAAAGTAAACCAGGCCAATATGTCTCTAAGCTCGAAAACGTCGGTGTGGACACGTGACCTTGGCTCATTGTTGCCCAAATGTACCAGCCTCCCTTTCCCAAATGCTTTTCAATGGCTCGATAGCTGACTTTGAACATCTGCATGAGTTCTGGTCGTTGAAATAATATACCCCCTTTCACAAGGTACTCGAAGAAGGAGTCGACCCCAGCACCTATGCCACTGTCCACTGCAGTCCATTTACCGGAGGACGTGTCTATGTGGTTTCCAAATAAATCGATTCCTGACCGCTTGGCGTACAAGGAGTGGATAGCACGAAGTGCAAGCTGGAAACACAAATCATGAAATCATGTTGATTAGTCTATCAGTTCGATTTTGACAGATTTCATATTTCATAGCTATAAAGATAATCGTAAGTTTTACCTTTTCATATAAAGGATCACCAGTCAACCTTGACAATGCACCGAATTCAACAATGAAGGTCCCAACACCAGCAGTGCACGTAATTGGCGTCTCGGCTGGAGGAACTCCATAGCGCAAATTCACCGTACCGTAAGGCATACCGGTTTTTGTATCAAAAGCTGGTAAAAGTTTTCGAGCAACCTTTTCCGCCAGACGAAGCAGTGGTCCATTACATGGCCATCCTTTCTCAACCTCCATCCCAGCTCTAAATAAGAAAGAAAAACTTTATCTGATAAACGACTACACAGAATGATAGGTTGTAAGTACATACATAGAACAAAATGTAATCTTTAATTTTACTTATGACTTAGTAGATGAGCACTGAGAAGTCCACCAATAATTCGAATATTTGTCTCAAACACGGATACATTAATGTTCAGGTCAAAATGGGCATTGTCAATGATGAGTTTTGCGACTCTTCTGAACTCTGAGTAGTTGCCCATCACAGCTAATGTATCTAGCGTGTCGATCAGGGTGAGGGAATAGCTGAAACAAAAAAGACGAAATTTGACTACTTCCATTTTGTTAACTAATATAAAACGATATGTGTGTTTAGAACAATGGAATGAGTAACACACCTTCCCCAAGTATCAACTCCATCGCAAGTTAGTGGACGCAATTCATCATACGGATAAGCGTGTTTAATGTATGAGTCGTATGCATGATAAAACATTGAGCGAACTTCCTCCCTGACAAAAAAATAATAAATAAAAACTCTCATTATGAAAATTACTTCAAAATAAATTAGGTAAACAGTAAGTAGACACGGTTTTACATTTTACTGAATGGGTAGTTTGTCCTTAGCTTACCTCAATTCGCCCAAGCGTTTTGTGTCGTAAGTCCGCATTGCGGTAATGGAATTTAACTTGAGTGTTCCTAGCAGACATACTAAGCCTATAACGATGGTCGCCCACGAGGAATGCATTCTTCTCATTAAGTTAGTTAGCCTATTTTTAAATCTAACTTAATCGCCACTAAATATTCTAAAGCTAGCAACTTTAAAGAACCCTATGACGTTATGATGAGTAGATGTAAGCACCGACATTTGGTATAAACAGGTCAAGGTACTATTCCCCTTATTTGTTTAATTCACTTGCATCGTACATCAGGAGTTTCATTCGACTAAATGACCAACCTTGAACAAAGAACCACGGATTGACTCATCTTACAGATCAAGTTTTTTTTTATTTGACACAGTAATTAATTGTGTTTGTTTCCGAAACTGTTTTTTTACACTTCCTTTCTCAAGTGAAATCAGTAATGCTAGTACTGCATTTAAATCGGATCCAGTAGTGCCAAAGTAGTACAGGTAATTTGGTCAGTAGACTAGGACTAGAGGTGAGGTTACTAATGAATTGGTGAACGGGCGTTGTACGGCAATTAATAATTAGATAACTGCGAAACTTTGATAGCACTAAATACTTGGGAGCTTCAACTTAAAGCATGTGTATATTTTAATGCTGATTGATAATGAATGATCTTTGCAATGATGCATCCTTTGCAGTCGAACTGTGCATTTCAAAATATGAAGAAAAACAGCTGTCAACCTCTGATTCGATTCGCATTATGCATCATTTTACTACCTGTGAAAGGAGAGATATTTCAGCTGTGTTGTTGTTTTTTTCTTCCTTTTGCAAACGTGTCATTCGGTCCACGGCCTTTTGCTGCTTGTTTGGTGGGTCTCTGTCTGCTGATGTGCTATGCATTTATGTCTATGTCTCTGTTGTTCAATATCATTGGTCGACGAGTATTGTTGTGGTGCGGTTTAGTTTCGAATTCGAATTCCATTCGTCTCCATTCCATTAT
>JAQIXW010000335.1:0-34213 GCA_034700685.1 Willowsia buskii
CTTCAGTTAGGCTCCAGTCAACGCAAAATACGAACCAAACATTCAGTCTAATAATTATCTTTTGGCATCAATTAGCTTAACCTGCGACACTCACAACACCTAACCAATCTAAGATTCGTTGAATCTGTTGCGCTAGGAAAACTGGTAAACATCAATATAACCAACAATTAGTGGTGATATGACGCATTTTTCATAAAAGCAATTTTATCTAAAGTTCTTCTCAAAGGTATCAGAAAATTTACATTTTAAATGTCCTTTTTTTAGGATTTACGTTTTTTTGCTCAGATTTCTAGCAAAAATATAGAAAAAAACAGATCCCAAAGTACAGGACTATTTTCTGAGACCTTTTTTGGTAGATTTGCGAATCGGTCCAACAATATTACCTAGAAATGTGTCTACCTCACCTAATTGCACCACAGCATAATTATTTTAAATTCTTATGGCTTTTGAATAACTTAGAATTGCTAAAATGAAATAAAGAATACTTAAGTAGAGTAGGAGCTCTTGTTACTGCTTTTACGCACTATGTTCTTGTTAGCGATATCTATGTTTTCAGTATTTTCTTCCCAATCAAATTTCAAATATTTCATTCAGCATTAATTGGCTTTACACCTTACAAAAAAGTCATATTTATTCATATTATCCTGCCCTTCATTGCAAATCTAGACCAGTTGTCATTATGCACGGATCATATCTGTTATGCTTTCTTGTGCCGTAGTATTACAAATCAAACATGCATATTATTAGCAGAATACATTGCACTTGGTGGGTCAACATAATTGTCAGTTTGTTTTAAGACAGTGCATACAATCGGACGTCCGTCATTTTCAATGAGGGCAACAAAACAACAACACTTCAATAATCTCTAAAGGGATGCATAAAACCTAAGTGATAAGCCCGGAATATTGCCGAATAAACAACAGCGATTAGAGATGGGCAAGGGATATATACGAAGAGTTAAAAACTCTTAATTTTGCACAGGTATTTACAAATTAAATGAGAACAGAGATGATTTTACCAAAATCATAACTCACTGTTAAATGACCCAAACTGATGCGACCGGACATTTTACATTATGTGCTTTACACCTTAACAAAAGATGAAGGAAAAGAGATATCTGTGGATCGAAAGGGTAACGTCATACTAGAAAAAAATAAGACTGGCGTTTAATTTGCTAAAACTTGATAAAATAGTAGCATTTTAAAACATTTTGTAATGCGTTCGCAACTGGAACAGTAAAAATGATTTCATTGAATTGCAAATATGGTGCAAATTTAAAACGGAATATCAACTAATTGTGGAAATTGGAAAACCTGTTAACTCTTCCTTACAATCTTACACATCAATTCCATTTGCACATCAAAAATTTACATAGCGTGCTCCCGTGTCGGGGAAATGATAACAGCTCCAGTGCCATTTCAGGCTAGTATCCTGAAACATGACAGAAAAGATGTAAAAAATAATTATATTTTTAATTCCAACAACTTTGTGAGTCGATGACGAGCTTCCGTTTTTTATTTAAGCTTACCTTTATTTAAGTCCCTTCCTTCCAACAAGTATGGAATCGTCCTTGCTTGGATTTCTGTCAGTTGTGGAAAATCCCATCTTATCGATTGCCTTAATTGTAGCATCAGACAAGCTCAAAGATTTAAATGACTTGTCAGAGACAGTTACAGAAGCTCCAAGTGATACTACACAAATAGAAAATCAAAAGCACTTGTCATAATAATGCACTCAATTTTTCAATTTTATGCACCGGTTCTATTTGCAATTGTGCGTGCTGCTCTCACAAAACTGAAAAAACAGAAATCCTCCAGAATTATGAGTGCTTGCATTTTTACTGTCATCGCAAGATTACATGCAACCCTTTCATCGCTTCATCTAAAACAACGCTCGCAAACTCAACTGCAGCTCAAAAGTCAGAATAACAAATAAGAATATGTGATGCTTGATACGAAAATTAAATGTAAGCCCAATTAAAATTATTTTAGGCAGCGCATAATAAATGTATCCCAGCTATTTGAATCAAAGAGACTAACTACTGGCTATATAACTAATTATTTTTGACTGTTACAATTTTTAACCATCGCAAAAAAAATTGATTTTGGAATGCATAATATCCAATCACCAATCTTAGCAAGAAACTCCTGCGGTTGCTATCTGTAAGCTAAATTGACCAGATAAAAACTATCTATTTTTACTGGCGTTGGACAACGACCATTAAAGTGTGAAGCCTATGTTTTTGGTAACCAAGTATTATCAAAGCCAATTCAAATCATATCAATGAAGTAATTTTTATTGTTTTTGATATACAAAACGATGTTCCCGAATTGCTTGAATTTAATACCTTCAAGGTCAAAATGGAACAAATGTGATATAGAAAAGAAAAAATGGCAAAGTTCCAATGGATCTGTGTATTTATTTGTGCAAATATGCATATTATTTCTTCACGAGATAGTATACTTGATTGCTACTTGGTTATGAATTATGGATGTAGTTGCTAATATTTCAATTTTCAAGAATATTGTATCTAGAAATATGATTGCATTTTAGCTTAAGAAACCGGCAATAATCTATGCTATATTGACACTAGATGGGCAAACAGCAATTGTGGCTTAATTATCGCATGGACTACTTGCCAGTAAGAACTCGTCTAAAGATTTTTATACTTTGAAAGTCAATAAAATAAAACCACCATATCACCAAATATTCTCAGAAATAATATTTTTTTCTGATATACTCGACACTGTCCCATAATTTCACGAATTTGATACTACACGTCTTTTGGAGCAAATCAGATTGGAAAAGAAGAAAACCAGGTTGTATGCAGTTTTTAGAACAGGGATTTAAAAGGATATCCGCAAATATGGTCGTGTACCTTCAACAGCATCCCGGACACAAGTCACCGTTGATATTTGTGCCTAGCAGATTGAAAAGTCTTTCGTATTGTGTATTTGCATACCATTACATGAGTAATTACGGCGAGAAAATGGGTATTGGAAACCGTGTGCAAATAAAAGGATAGGAAGGGCTGAGCCCTCCAAAATATTCTCCAAATTGTCCAATGCCGCCAATGTAAGGATACATTAACTAGAGCAACATAAGCTAGAATTTTTCATGTAAACTGCGAAATATATTGCACGACCGGTTAAAATACAATACAATTTTGAGATGAAACATTGCTATTAAATGGAATGAATTTAACACGGGCGTTTATGATAGTTTGACGAAGATATTAATATATTTTAGTATAATCTGTTTATGAGGTAACTTCTTGAGATCCAAATATTACTGAACAATATTCGTCTTTGTAAAATTCCTTACATTTTAATGGATTTAGCTAACCTCAGACTGTGTCTTAACGCTCCAAGAATCAGAAAGAAAGGAAGCAGAATCTTTGGAAATATATAGTAAGCTTATGCTAGATAAAAATATTACTGGCGTTTAACTTATTGTTAGTAAAATTAGGTAAAATGTATGCATATGAAACATTACTGTTTTTTGGATGACCAAAGATCATGCAATCAAACGTCTGTCATTTTCAATAAAGGCAACTAGACAACACAGCCAAAATAATTTCTATAGTGATACGTAGAGCAACCATATTGCATAATTCGCTTTTCCTTGTTATGTTTCTAGCTACGGTTTGGTAAAAACAGTTCCTAAAATACTTGATTTTTATAATATTTTAGCACTTTTTGAAATAACATCAATACTATCGGAATTGAACAGTCACATGAATATTAGCTTCTGATATTCTAGCATTTTTGATTTATCAATAGTTGAGTGTAGCCGACGATCAATAAAGCATTCGCTTATTAAATAATGTCTGAAGAATTGAATTAGGAACCAAACACTTTATAATATTTGCAGAATGCATTGCTTTTGGTGGTACTAAAGAATGTGTTCGTTTTCAGATGATAATAAAGAAAGCTTGCTCAATCAAGCGTAAGTCATCTTCAATGAATGCAACAGGACTACCCACCTTAAGAATCTTCAAAGTGATGCACAGAAAAAAATAGAGGGATAAACTTTCGTTGTTTCATTGATGCTTTAAACAAACGGATTAACAAATGACAGTTGTAACTGGTCGCGTTTCTTCTGCTTTGATGTCACGTGTCAATTCATCTAGTTGTAAGTCTTTTCATCTCATCTAATTATGTGTTTGCGATAATGATTAAGATGGAGCATAGAACAAACCATGAAGCCAAAAAGCTTTCCATTTCACATCATAAATAATATATGGGTTATTGGAGCGTTGTCAACAGAAAAAATTCCAGTTTTAATTGAAGTTATTGCACTTTACAGGTAATTGGACGGATTCATTCATTTATTGCTTCATACAAGAAAGAACACTTTCGTACCTTCATGGATGGAAATACTGTACAGCATTAAAAAATATGGTTGGCATTTAACTTCTGAGATTTGGTAAAATGTCAATGTTTAAACATTTTTAGTTTGAACTTTCTGTGCATCTCTTGCACAAGCCATTACATGCATCTCTTGTACAAGCCATTACAGTATTCGTTCCTGAACATAGGGGCCTACAGATTTGTCACAATAGACAATAGCTTAAAGCCAATAAAACATGCAATCGGCGGTGTCCTTACACTGATTAGTAAAGCGTGATTTTATCGTAATTCTTATCTCAAGTAAGTCGGAGAGTTCAGAGAATTTTATCTTTGCATACGAAGTGGACATCAAAACTATCTGAATTGAATGCTGATCCAAAAAAATGTCCAATGTACACAATTTCCGAATCCCAACTACAAAAACGAAGCATGCATAATTTTTTGAAATTTATCGCACTTGCAGGTCGTGCTTAATCGTCTATTTTTCAGCTCGATAAAAAGAAAACCTACACAGTCAAGCGTCTCTGATTTTCAGTGAATACAGCTAGATAACAACACCAAAATAATCTCTGAAATGATGCATCGGACCCAAATGGGAGTGATTAACGTTCATTGCTTCATTGACGCTTAACCAAAAGAATTAACACCTGTGCTTTGACCTTGTATTATCTTAGTACAATATATTTTTCATTATAATGACTACTCCTTTGGATTGGTCAACTATAAAAGTATCTTGTTACCGACCTTATAAGTATTTCCAGCATGTTTTCCTTTATAATTTTTTAAAAAATTCCATGCTACATTAGTTTTCAGTCAGTCTGTACGTTGCACAAGACTAAAATAATAACATAACAACATTTCCTGCCGTTTTTTGCATATCCTGTAACTAGCTCTACTTAAAATAGCAAGATTTCAATATGCACGGCTCCATTGTTTTTTTCTTGCGACATAATACTATGCACTCATCAATTGTTTGTTCTTTAGATGCAAAAACTTAATAATTTATAGTATCATAGACTCAAATAAGTAAGCATTTCAAAAGAGAAGGTTTTAGCACCATCATGTCTCCTAGATCTTTCAAAATATGTATTTGTAGTAACGATTAGCAAGGGAAATAACGTATAAACAGGGAATGCTCAATTTGGCACGTATACCAATAAGTTGCGAGCTGATAGTGAGATGCTTGTACCAAGAAGCAAAATGTGGCAAATATCTTTGAATCGATAGTGTACTGTCATGCCGGGAAAAATAAGAAAGGCGTTTAATTTGGACATATTTCGTAAAATGTATTTACGAAATATTTACATTTATGTATCCAGATTGTGAAAAGAACATTTAAAATGATTTTAATGAATTATGAAAGCGCAAGTGTTGTGCTTTTCAAGCCGAATATTATCTAGTTGTAGAAATGGCAGAAACTTGTTTTACCATTCCTTCCGATGATACTCTTTGAAACTGTTTAGAAGAATCAAAAAGTTTCCTTAAAATTTCATGAAAATTGTCGTATAAGGCAAAAGTAACACATAAATGTGTGTTGATAAATTCACATTATTCCGCATTATACTTATAATTTATGTAGAACTCGTGGAGTTTCCAATTTATCATCATATCTTCTATAATTTTGTGACACAAACAACTTTCAATTGATCCTTTATTAAACGCTTTCATCTTTGAATATGGTGTTAATGCACATCACATTTTATAATTATTTCAGCTCTCTGTAGTTGCCGAAACAGAACTACAATATAAGATTTTTCGAATCTATTGCATCAATATGTAGCTAAAAGCATGAAAATAAATGTGGTGGCGATTAACTAGATATAAATTTAGATTGCAATTCAACTAATTTTAGATCATATAATACTGTGCTGAAAACATTCATATGTAATTTTAAATCAATCCAAATTCCACCAATTAGAAATATCCCCGTTGTGCCTAAAGTGCATCTAAATCTAAGATCAAGTGCATCTGAAAATGAGTAGCGTTATCACATTTTCTTTCAATTTTAGTTAAAATCGTTCAGTTAGTTTAGCTTTGCATTAAGATTGTATAGATGCCAAGTTAAAGAAAAAGACGACATGAGAACTTAATTTTTACTAAGAAAATACCTTCCTTCTTTTTGCTTTTTTTTTTGTTCTCATGGCATGAGTTATTTAGAAGACATTCAACGTCCATTATATTTTATTTATAATGTTCAAGATATTTTGACGAGAAGATTAAAGTTTCTCATTACAAGAGTGTATAATCACTATTTCATAGATAAAGTATAGATAACCGATAGGTCTAAATGAGCGTAATGTAGATATCATACAAGTCAACAGCTAATCATTCTCAACAATAATTCAGCTACGCTTTTTTTAAATTAGTAGTTTTCCAACCGATCAATGGCATTTGTTCATTTTAAAATAAATCAAAATATTTGTTTAAACATATCGCATAATATCGTATGCGTAATTAAACACTCAGTTATTTTCCAATTTTCTCAAGCTTGCTTATTATTGCTCGTTAGCAATGCAATTGCCAAATAATTCTTGGCTTTCATTTTTGTCTTGTGTCTTCAACTGCTGTGTCACGTGTTCAGTATTCATATTTCGATTTTATTCTTCAGATGTAAAAACCATTTACCAAATTCATCATAACATGTACTCGAATTAAAATGTATTTTATTAAGCGAAAGGTTCTTAATCTTTGCTTCGTGAACGATAACAATGAGCGTGGCATATATATGCTGTGGATTCAATACACATTTTTTTGCAAAGGTTCTAATAAGGTACAATGTACTTACTTTAATTGACCCAGAAATAGTTTACCGGATGTTGGACTGTAGGCATTGTAGCTTCGCTAAACGAAAAGCTGGAGATATCTACGCAATCATTAAGTATTGCCCTGTTTGAAAAAATGTTAGTGACGTTTAATTTTGCACAGGTGCAAATAAATTGTGAAGTGAAACGTTTTCATCAAAATTTTTACCTAATGAATTTTTACACATTATGTAAAGTAGAAAACGATAAATAACATACATCAAACCAGCATTTCGTTTGTGGTATAAATTGATGCTTCCTTAAACATTCAAAGAAATTATCTTATTTAGGAGAACTACAACACATAATACTTCTTGATATGCTCACGTCACTCCTTATTATTAATATGCAAGAACAATCACGATAGGGTATGAACTTGGGTCTGCAACCCATTGTCTCGTTGGGACAAGGGATTGTTAACCAAGGGATTACAAAGGGATATCTCTAGTGCTTCTGTGTCTTTAATTTCCCAAGCATGTGTAAAATGTTAATATTTTGCAGATAATCCAACATACAGCAGTATATACAAACATACGCTCTGTGCCAACAGGAAAGAACATTTTTTTCATAATTTTTAATGGAGTGATGCATTCTGGTTTTAACATTCCCCATTCTTTTTGCAAAGTTTCTGACCTGTGCGATGGTGCAAATCTGAAGCATAGATTCATCAAAGAACGATCAAATTCGACTGTGCCAAAATAAACGAATGTTTTTTGATTTCACTGTTTGTATCTACCCGAATGTATCCAAATACGTGTAATATTAGTCTAAATGGAAGCGTATGCTTAGAAGCATCATTATTGTAAGAAAGTGTATTGTTAAATGCATACGTAAAAATAAGCTTCAACACAGCTTTCACAACTTAATTGATTCATTGCAAAATTCGTCAATTTATCAGATATAATTGAAATGCGAAATAATAAACTGTGGATTTCAAATTTCAACGCATTCGTATTATGTCAGCATTTCGGTAGCAGACTTTCTAGAACTATAATAGAATTTGCAAACAATTAATCAACGAGTACGATCAGATCTTCTCCTCGGTTAAATAGCAAAACGCAGAAATGTGATGTAATGGCGTTGAACTAACAATAAAGTTTTTTTACAATTCGGTTATTTTTTTAGATTAGGTAACTTTATGGAAAATATTCGTATGAAATGGATTATAATCAACCCAGCAGTAACTAAGTACCAATCTCAATATTGTGGACTAATAATGTTTTAAGCTCAGCATTAGGCCAGGTCTAAATTAACGAAATGTACGTATTATACAAGTCAAATACGACAAATTTTATTATTATGTGACAAATTATGCGAAAGATTATTTATTGGCAAAGTAAGTCTGCCATTTGTGTATATTTGTTCTGGTAATTTTTCCCGTGAATGCAAATACATTTGGTAATGGAATGTTTAATTTATATTCATAGTTGTCAATTTCTTGTTCGGATGGGCGAGGATTACATACGATTAATTTAGCAGACCCAAGCTTGTTCGTGAATTGGGATCTAATTGACATGTTGTAATTTCTGGAACTGAACCAAATTGATAATTGATACCTAATTTCAAAACTCATCATCAAATTTTCATCAAAAGATATGCACACTGCAAATTAAATTTGCCAGTTAGCCTTTCAGGAACGGACATAGTTACAAAAATTAGTAATGCACATATTCTGTCATAAAATTATTACGTTTTCACTTCTAAAATTACTCATGAAACTGCCCTCCTAGAAGTTAACAGAAAATAAAATATTGAAGTTTTCTCAAGTTATATTTATTTCTTTGAAACTGTGGAATATTATGAGTTTGAAAAGTAATAGTGATCAAACTCGCAACAAATAATCCATGACATGGAAACAGTTATCTAAGGTGGGAGATATGACATGATACCTTATCCTAGATTCTTAGACCGGATTTGAAACTCATCAAATCAACAAAAAGTTAGTAATTCGTCAATTATTGGATGACTTCCTTCCAGCTTACTGTATTTAAAACGTAAAAACTTTCAGAAAGTTAAAAGAAAATATATTTTTTATTTCCAGATTCAGATCATCTGAACTAACCAAATACGCTCAGCTTCAGCAAATCATGGAGGAGATAGAATCCAAAACACCCGGGACCATAAGTTTCCAGATAAAACAGATTTATTTTATGTTAGATTTCGATTTTTGAAACACATCATTAGGTACATCAGGTGATCTAATGAATTTTATAATGAATTAACAAACAGCTAACTATTTAATACATTTTAAGATTTAAAAAATTAAAGAACATTTATTTTCCTATAAATGTAGGAATCGTAATGGTAAATAAAAAGCCCCACGTAAAACTATACTTCTGAAATGCCCTTCATTCGAAAGTATGTGGCATTTTGTTGGAACCGGAGCACCCTTTGTTGGAAGAGGAGGCGGAGACAGAATCTCACTGGAATTTTGTGGAGGAGTCCTTCTTCCCTGCAGTTGTGGCAGACCGGATACGAGTAAGCTGTATGTTTTGAGATACTGTGAGCCACCTCCATGTGTGAAGCGAGAGACCTCGCTCGGGGGAAGATCAAACCGCAAAAGTCACCGTCGTCGGGCACCTTATAGCTGCTGAATAGTTTGTGCTTTCTGTTGATGTGCTGGTTGAGTGTAGTAACTCTCCGATTTCTCCGCTGCCAATTGCTTGGACGGAAAATGTATCTCTGCAAAAGAAATAGGTGAGCGACGCTTCATCAGGATGATCGAAAACTGTTGGAGGGAATGGAATATTCTTTCGGGTGATAATGAAAAGGTTGACCGACAATGTGAGCTCACAGTGTTAAGCAACACACCCACAAAAATTGCTTAATTGAGGAATCCAGCAATTCCTTGATATAATCTGGATGTGAGAAATAAAAAGATAATCTAAAACTGTTTTGTATTGGAATAAATTAAATACAACGTAACTGTGACTGGCTATCAATTTTTTTTTTGCAGCATAGTGAAAATTTCTAAAGCAAAGACTCAGGGGGTATCTTAGTAGCATTATTCAATTTTCTCTATTAAAACTACATCAATGTTAAAGTTAGGAAACAGGCTGAATGAAAAGTTAGAGATTTATAAGAAAATACCATCCTTATTATTCCTTTATGTTCTCATGAAATATTGAGAAAGCATTCAACGCCGATTTTATTTTATATCTGATGTCACAGATTTACATACTCACAGGTTAGTCGGTAGTCCTATATTCTGGTTCATGAGTTAAGTTTGGATACCCGATAGTTCCAAAGTAGTCTAATGTGGGTCCAGTACTTTCTATTGGAACAATTAGATATCAAATACTGTGTACTTAGATATATGATTTTTGCTACAGATGCAGAAACGTTTTATTAAATGTGGAGTATCCTAACTCCTAACTTCAAGAATGTATGCATTTAATACGAGAACGTATTTAAAATAGTGATAGAAAGAGCTTTTAGCTACTTTAGGAATTCAAAACGCTTAATTACGCACACGCTCAAATAATTTGTGAGAGAGGTGAGTATTCGTGTAATTAATAATGTAACTTAAAAAATTCATGAAAATTATCGTATTAAGCAAAACTAACTCATAAAATGTCTGTTAATCGATTCAAATCATATCATATTATTATTTTTTATTGACGTGGGACTAGTGTAGTGTCCAACTATTAACATCATATACTCTTGAATTTTGCGGCACATATAACTTTCATTTTATCCTTTACCGAATGCCTATATCTTTGAGATGCGGGATAATGGAAATTTCACATTTTTTTTACTGTTTGAGGTCTCCGAAGCTGCCAAACTAGAAATGTCAAAAAGAATTTCCCAGCGATGAAATGAAAATTAAACCGATTCTGTCCAATGAAAAATATTTCACTAACTAAATATCCTAAACTTAGCTAAATCATAAGTTGGCGTTTAACTAACAATAAATTTAGTTATTACTTTTAGACGATCGAAAATCGTATTTTGAATTATCGTTTAAAACCTTCCGTGGATACTTAAATTGCGAATCTTTTGTGCCAACCGTTATGTTTGTAGCTGTCAAACTACAACTATCATTTAGAATTTGCGGACAGCAAAGTACCGAGCAAAATCTTTGTACGACCATATGGAATCTATTATTCGACTACCTAGCTAGATGTAACAAAATCATCTGGTGGCGTAAAGCTAACAATAAATTTTGATTGCGACTCAGTTATTATTTTAGACAAACTGTATTGAAAACTTTCGTATGAAAAATAGGTATAATCAATTCAATTATAACCAATTACAAATGTTACTGTTGTAGCCTAGTGAATTCAAAAATTACGGAGTAGGACGTACCTAAGTAGCATTATTGCATTTTCTCTCAATTTAACTTGAAGCGTATTCTCATAATTTAAGTTTCTTAGATTAGATTTGGTTATCTGGCCGAAATTATAGTAATGTGGGTACCATGCAAGTCAACAGACACAGTCAGAATATCAATTTTGCTACGATCTTTTAAAATTGCCAGTTTTCTAACCGATTAGTATTACGCATAAATAAGCATTTTAAAATAAACCAAAAGTATTTGGATAAGCGCATAGTATTTGTCTCAAAAAGTTTAGCTAAAAGTTAATAATATTTGGCCTGCATTGGTGAGGAATACTTTAATTTGAATGGTTTGCTCGTTCATGCCATTCAAGATGAGTTAAAATAAACATGTGTGTAGACTTAATTCCCTATGGTTATTAACCCATTTTTTGCTCGCACGTATTGTTACTTCTTTCGTTAGACAAAATATCGTGATTCATTCATTCATCAATTTTTTGGCTCTTTGCCAACAGTGTCTGTTACTTTTTATATCCCTATATATATGCCGGACTTTTAGGTTCAAATGAGTATTATATTCAGTCAGTTGAAAAAGTTTAGTCACGAAAATTGATAAAAACAGTGATTTCGAAAATCTCTCAAAAATTATTTCGACAGAGTTTATTATGAATAAATAACATGGATACATAATATTTTGAAATTTTTGATAATTAAGTAAGTTGTCAAAATACCATGTTCACACGGATGATGATGACTAAACTCGAATATGAATTAAGAAATGATTGGCACAGGAAGAATGGAACTTGTTCAGAGAAGATGGTTAATGATGGGTACGATATGCTGAATAGATATTGCTTGTGTGCAACGTGCAGGTTGACTCATGTAGAAGAATATGTCGAGAGAGTGATGGAAAGAAAATTGTAAAAAGAAGAACACAAACATTATACTTATGTGAAAAACAGTAGCATGGGCTCCTACTTAATTATTGACTAGTTAATTCTAAGTCAAAATACTGATCAAAAAAAGAAGGAAATGTGCTGTGTTACGGTTAATTCAAATTAGATACATCTAGGTATTAAAGATGAACTTTAATATCTCGATGATATCTTTAAAGATTAGCTTTAATCCTATGAAAAAGTCATCATTATAGATTAAATTAAAACATTGATGTTGCTTTCACTTGCTGAGTACATGTTGTTTGTGTATTCAAATCGAAAAGCGCGTGACTTTTTCTCATATAGCAATGAAGGGGTGATAGTTTTCATTTTATTAGAAATATAACACATTCGCTGAATAATTAGCTTACACTGTTTTTGTTCTGTATCTGTGTAGGCAGGCAAGATGATGTGTTGAGCATCCCAACTATCCCACATTAGTAGTACAAACATGTAATGATGTGAGACTATTAAGAGTTATTGGGTATTTTAGTTCTGCCGAATAACAAAATTATCATCAATATTAAAGAAGCATCAATTTAAACAAATAAATTATCAAAGGACATCAACAAATCAGCGAGTCTAATTGTGCATATTCGATGATTGAAAGGCCTATTGCATGGTATGTACTTTCCATGTTATTTTTATTTGTGTAACCTATCGTTTTAAACTTTATACAGTGTTTTCCGATGTATTCAATTAATCACTTTGCAAGTTTACGTTATAATTAGGGAAACAAAATAGTTTCGTATATTGGTGTTTTACCAACTATCTTAAGTTAAATGCCAACAAATTTCTTTCTTACTTGGCATTAATTGAGTCCGTTGGGGACAAAAGTCCAGATACCGTGGTTCCAAGCTCTTTAGCCGATCATTTCTTCCAAATGACTTACGCTGCATTAAGTATTTTAGAGAATGAGTCTTTCAATTTATATTAAAGTATCATGTTAAGTTTATATTACATTTTTGACACATCGTGATCATTTTTGAATGCTATTTACTTTTTTGTATGAGTCTGTGTTGGGACCCGCTTTTACTATGCTGTTGCTTAAAAATACTTCTTGGAAAGTGGACAAATAACAGTTAAAACTGTCTGGTCTCGTTTATCTTCCGATGTTATAGCTAATTGCTAATATTAGAACATGACAAATAGTCAGTTCAAAAATATATAAGCGAAAAAATTTGTGAATTTTCTGATTGCGTAAACATTTTATAATAGAAACACGATAAAATAAATCTTAATTTAAACCCGTACCGGAATTTAATTTAGCCACCGATTACTAGTTTAATTGGCTTTGAGCAAATGATTTCCCATAGCAGGTAACTGTTCAACTGTATGTTGGTAATGGTAACAAATAACTTAGGATGACTTAATTATATTTTACAATAACCTAAGTCAGTTTGCTATTAAATTATCAAAGTAGTAACAATTTGAAGCAACCAACGGGTAGTGCTTAAACCTTTTTTTCTCTTGATTCTCCTAAAAACTGAAATCTCAATTATGTTGCATCAATCAGAGGTCACTATGTCAAGCAAATGGAGGAACAACAAGAGTGAGCAATTTTGCGGCTAAGTTAGTCATACAAATCATTTTTGGATATGAGAATAAACACATTACCTTTCATATGAATAAGCTGTTTTCCATACATATCAATTTTTCACATGCATAATATTCATTACTGGTTTTCCAAAGAGATCACAATAAAATTTACTATAACAGCGCCTCTTGGTTGCTTAATTTATAAAAAACGATGTTCTCATTGAGGTCCTCCACTGTACTGTCTGCGTTTACTTTTACATATAAGGATTTAAAAAATAAACACTGGGACGCTACCAGATCGATAAGTTCCTTTGGCTAATCCGTTTTAATATCAACGTCAACTAATCATTAAGGTATGAATCCTTCCCTTAGGTCCCCTGCCCCCAGCCTAGGGCTAGGATACCTGCCAAATATTTATTCACCTCGACGGCGATAGGGTTTCGCTAAAAAGCACTCCCAAACAGGACAAAGTTTAGGAAAATTTAGGAAATATCTGCAGGGAATAAAGTGTGCTTTCACCCATTCTGAAAAGAAAGTAGAAACATTTGGCAAGAAAAAAACATCTCAGCAACATTTTCTATAACTATTTATTCTTCTGTTTAATGAAAATTGTAAAACAATATTGAGCAATAACTAAAATAAACATTGGGATATTGGGAGGGAACAAAAACTGAAAGAATTGCATCTTAAAGTTTTTACAAGACAAAAAAATTTGAAAGCAGCAAAAAATTTCTGAATGCCAGGCTAATGAGAATGCATATTATTTTTCACTCATTACAATTGCATTCCAGTCATTCCTTTCAACATTATTGAATCCCTCCACTGCACTATTTAGTATAAAATTCCCACAAAAGACAAGTAAATGCAATTAAGTTCCACCTGTGTTGTGAGTTCAACGCCACTATATAATTTTTCTATATTTAGCTACGTAATCAAGAAATAGGTTTTTCACCTTGAGCTCAGTTCTGTAGATTACATTTTACATTCTATGTGGAAATACTGGGTAAAGTTTGTTCGTTAATTTATCTTCTGTAATCTTTGTATGCAACCAGTCCTGCAATATTTAAGATGCGTCATATCCCGCACTGCAAAAGGCCATTAAAATACAGAGAATGAACACTAATATTCTTTCTACTAACCACGGGTTTTCAACTGGCGTTGGCAACATAATGCTTCATTTCAATGCGCTAAAATAAAAATTGAAAAAAAGCGCGTTTGAATAGTTGAAGACTTGTGGAAAAATTGAAAGAAAAATACAGATATCCTTAGGCATTCCCTTCAGTAAAGGCAACAATGAAACAATACGAAACAAGTGGCTTGTGTCTTCCCAAACTTTTTTATATCTAATTATTGATGGGTGTCATTTTTATTGCATGAATAAGGATATAGTATTCTATATGTAGGCTGATGATTTGCGTTTGCCCTATAAGCTACTGAGATTGTGTTGATGTGATTCACGTTTGAAAAAAAAGAACTGACAAGGATATACCGCGGACGACTACGCGCAAATTTAAATTAAATATATGACATCTGATAGAGTTTTTTACGACAAATCTGATGGAGCTTTTTTAATCTCGAATGGGCTAATCTGTGGATTACAGCAGGCAATAAGATTTGGGCTCCTCTACTAGTAGAGGCAACGTAACCATGATTATCAGGTATCATCTCTCGCTATTGAGTCGCGTCTTCGCTAGCATTTGCTAGTATCTGTTTCTCAAGGGTAATTTGGTTATCTGATAGGTCTAAATTAGCGAAATGTGGGTAGCATCTAAGTAAACAGCGACTTATTCTCAACATCAATTTGGCTGGAACATGAGGAACTTAATGATGAGTGAAATGTGTATGTTTAACTTTTTCAGAATTATTGTCCATTAATATTTCGTTTACTGAATTTTGTTAAAGAAAATATACATACTTTGTTTTAAGTAATAATAAGATCGCAACACTGCAGATACAGAGTGGCTTTTATGGTTTAAGCGAGATTTTATGAGCAAATAATTCATATAAATACTCTTGATTTAAGTTTTTAAGGTTTTGTATTGTCTTCAGTGTCTGTATAAATGGTCAGCGATTCCCTCAAATCATTTGGGACAGAAGTCTTGATGAAACTGAATTATTCTGGCTAGAAGTTCCACAACTGAACATTCTAAATTTCTCCCTAGCCATTCCAGATAGCATTCACGAACTCCGATTTATTGGCTACGGCGGAGACAACGGACACAATGCTTTAGCCTTCTCACATCTTTACTAGTCATATTCAGTTCCCGTCTGGGAAGGCATCTTTGCCTCTACTCTCGCAATGTCACTATTTATGAAACATCAATTCCCTCACCCTTGGGGGTCGTACGTATAGCATTACATCAACAGAGTCAGAACTCGAACTTGTCATTGTTCCATTTTCCACGAAGACAAAACCACTACCAAATAAATCCCTGGGCAGAAGCTTTGTTCTGTAATGGGAGGATTTATCGCTGATTCCAAAACAATTAACAATGGATACTTGTCGTTTTGCTCACGTGTCTTCAGCTGTCTTAAGTCACGTGTCCACTGTTCATGTTTTCTAATTTTTCTTGCCCACGGAAAGAAAATACATTATTGAGATTTATATATGCTGCATAATTATTTCGGTTTAAAAAATTTTCAAGGCACAATTTTCAATACATGTATGTATTTTGGTCAAATTTTTTATTCTGTTCACATGCTTTTCAGTCACCTTTAACTGTTGATATTTTCCAGTAGAAACTATAGCTATAACCACAGCAGATATCAAAAGAAAATGCCAGCATCAAGTCAGTGCAAATGAAATGCATGATATCAACTGCAAAATTAACAATTCTGACGATTGCTTCCACTTATCTGAAGTAATATATGATTAGCTAACCTTACAACAATTCTTTGGTGACGTTGAATTAAAATTTAAGACAATTTACATTTATGCTATATTATTGCGTCAATATGAAAACAAGCAACTAGATTTTCCTGTTCCAGGCAAAAGGTCTAAAGGACTTTTCATTCAATGATACGATAATAATTCATAAGCGAAGCTGAACGTAACTAGAGGCATCGCATAGAGTATTTGTTCTTCAATTGTTGCAATTTTCAGTTAATTCAGTACATGAAAAATTAACAGAATCAACACAAAGTCGTTGCTTTCATTTGACATACAAAAGTAAAATACGATGATTTGTTGGTTAAACACAAAATCGAAGACCCTTTCTTGAACGTGCAGTTTATTAGGGGAAGAAATTTGCAAAAAGTTCTATATATTCGACAAATAACTCAACCGGCAAAATTCTCGCATCTGTTGCAATTCCAGTTGATAGACAGAGTATTCTCATTCATGCAACCTGAGGGAGATTTCATATTTCATGGAGAGTTAATGCACATACAAGCGAATGATGCACTTTTACCTTGTTTACAATATTACAATATTACTATTACACAACTAGTTAAATCCTCATTGATTGAAATTTGAATACACTAGCAACGTTATATATACAGGCAGATTAATCCGCACATTTTTATCTAGAACAATGTATATGCAGGAAACAGGCGAATTGTAAATAAATTCAGCAGTCGGTGGTGCCGTTTTACATGTTTTATGAAATACTGATTTGAAATTTTGAAATCTCTCTTATCAAAAGTATTAAGACAATCAGAGAATTCACACATAAATTTTCATATATATATCAGACCTGAACCTTTTCTCTGTCTTACCGACAATGAGTAATAATAACATTCTTAGATAAGCGACACTCGGCAATTGGTTTGGCAAATTTTATTGTGCAGTTTTCGAAATAAAATTTAAAAATTCTCAGTTGAATTGCAGTATTTCAGTATTTAGATGACTAGTACTACCATCATCATAATGAGTGTTCGGTTAGCAATATACTACAATTAAAACCCTGCCCACATCTACTACAACTAAACCTCAAATTCTCAAATTCTTAAATTACTAAACGTAGTAGAATTATGCGGGGCGTTGAACTAAATTTTGATTTAGTTTGTGCATGTTTGACACTACTTTATAACGGTTATCTTTAGTTCAGCTATCTGATTTTTATATTTAAGAAAAACTGTCACTTGTTCTTGTCTATTGTATTAATACGAAAATAAGCAACGAGATTTTCCTGTAACTGTGGGAAAAAGAAGAAATGAAGGACTTTTCATTCACTGTTACTCTCATGGGAGGAATATATTTCTCAGTGAACGCATTTATTGATATATTTGCAAGAAAGCCAAAAACCGCCAAACTTTCATTTGCTATATGAGATTATATGCTGTCTCATTTATGCTGTTGGCTAAGAGATTAAATAGGGATATTCGTAGAATTGGTCATGTGTTATTTGCCTCTTAAAGATGCGACAACTGCTGATATTTTGCAGGTAGCCTAACTTAAATGTAATTAAAATATCCCAGAGAAGATCTTAAATGTGCGAGAACGTATTGTGACTTGTGCAGGTGATTAAAATTGTAAATAAAAACTTCATCACGGTTTAAATCTTTCATCGATCAATAAAACCAGAAAAAAACATACTCAAAACTAATCAATCCGGAATGCAGCAAACCCAGGAGTATAAAATCTTTGGTTGCTTGAATTGGTTAAGCAAATAAAAAATCCTGTAATGGCGTCGAACCGAATTTTGATTTTGTTTGTGCTTGTTTGATGCAAAGTTCTTAAAAATATGGATTAGCGATCAGAGATTTAAATTTTAAGAAACATGACATTTATCCTAGACTATTGTACTAACACGAAAACAAATGACGAGATTTTACTGTTACGTTTGGAAAGGATTTAGGCCTTTTCATTCAATACTACGATCATGATTCATAAGTGAAGCTAAACGTGTGCATACACTTCATCGCCTTTTGAAACTTTGTTTGCATTCAATAATTTTTCGATTTTCTAATATAATAATATGTATTTGTGAGAATGATTAGCAGGGATCATGTCAAAAAACTGAATTCAAAACGCTTTCAATTTTGCACGCCTATGTAAATAACATTGATTATTGAAGCGTTGTTGTCAGAATCAAGATTAATTTTCAATTTGAAATAAATACATGACACTGACCGAAGCCAATATTCATAACTCCCATTCATAATTCATAATTCATAAATTGTAGTTCCCAAGAACCTATACGTTAAGCAAACCATGACCTTTTATAAAAAATAAAATTGGCATTTTACTTAAGCAATTTTGCAAAACGCAAATATTTAAATAATGTTTGTGTTCCAAAACTAAACTTTAAAAATGATTTTTTTAAATACATTTATAAACTAGAGAACTAAACATAACATGCATAGAACCAATGCGGCACAGACAAACAGTAGATTTCTCAGAGAACGCATTTACTGGCATACTCACGATAAAGGAAAAATCTATATTATATAAATATCTTCATTTGCAATAAGAGAAATATCACGACAGCGTATGCATTTTGATCTGCAATCCTTTGACTTGCTTGTTACCAAAGAGATTAGGATATCCGTAGGCTTATGCAATTTTCAAAGGACTGCTTAACCATGAACAACATTTGCAAAATGCATCGCACTTGGTGGTCCTACATATATTGGCAGTTTTATCGGATGATCACAAAGAAAGTTCGTACAAGCAAGTGTCTGTCATTTTCAATGAAGGCCTGTCTACATATATTACCTAGGTGTATTCCGCAAAATATATTTATAGTTTTTCCAGATTGCCTGTACTTTGAGTTGGTCAAATAAAATAGAAAATAGTCACATAAAAATTATGCTACTGCTTTCACAGTCTAGTATTCTAGTACTCTAGTTCTCATATGCATTTTCAGAATTCTCTCCCATATCATCACATTTCCGACATTTCATTCTGCATTAGTCGGTTCTCAGATTGCAAAAACGTAATATCTATCCAGAATTAACATTCCTTCATTACACAGTACAAGCTCCACTTAAAGCAACGTGTTATTATCATGAGCGGCTAATTTCTGTTTTATTTTCATGTGGTGTAATTCTGTGTACCTAGTTGTCATAAATCGTTTTTACTTCTGATGTAAAAAGTTCTTAAAAGACGTTCACGTATTTTATTGTAAATCATTATCAACTACTTATTAAACGAAGGTGAAGTATCTGCAGGTAATCTTTTCATTACATAAATCATGACTTAATTGAAAAAAAGTTGTTGGCATTTAACTTTAAAAGTTTGTTAGAACACCAGTATTTAAGAAAAATGTTTCTCAAAATATAACATAAATTTTAAAAAATAACTTTTTATCGATTTAAACTTTAACATGAAACAACACGCTATATGAAGTAAAAAACGATCCATAACATACAATGATAACATAACATAGTGGAATTCTTTCAAGAATAGAATATTTACAATTGTCTAAAATGGAGTTTCTTTAAACGTTCATGAAAATTATTTAGCAGAACTAAAAAACGCAACGTCTCTTGATAAACTTAGATCACTCAATATTATATTGATGTGGGATATTTTCTGCATTTATGTAGCGCAGACAGCTCGCAGCTATTTATTGTTGTATTTTCAATAAAAAACCCAGCCATACTTTCATTCACAGTATAAGGGAAGCCACCATAATGTACGCATTTGAATCAACATCCTACTTACTTATTCATGCTGTTCACGAAGGGATTAGAAAGGGATATACGTTGAATGGTCGTGTGTCTTTCATTTCTTGAGCACTTGTCAACTGTTAATATTTTCCAGTCAATCCAACGTACTGCGGAGATAATAGTGTGGATATTTTGTCCGTTTCTTAATCATATAGCAGACCTTCTGCTTGCCCCAACACGTGTGTTGTTACTGATTTTATTCATTTAAGTTTCCATCATTCTTTCCCAGCTTTCCTCATACTCCAGACATTCCAATTCTAAATTATTTTGTTCTCTGCACATAGAGTCCCCCTAGCATCCCGTGCGCCCACCGCACATCGACTCCAAAAGGTTGAGCCGGAACGATGTCACAAAAAGATTGGAAGGTTTTATATATCTGAATGGAAGAGGAATGCAGTAACAATATGGCTTAGTTCACTTGTTCTACTCAGTTTTTTAAAAAATTAAGAGTTTTATCTGTGAATAAAAATATTGCTGTAAATGTTGAATGGAAATGATTATAGAACATATTTTGCAAAGAAATGTTTTATTCTTATAGCGTTGAGAAATTTAAAAAAAAATACAAGCACAATCATCAATCAGCCAACGACAGGAAGATTCAATCTTTAAACTTCTTAAATTCGATAAAAACTCCATTCTTGTTAATAGCGTTGAACTATGGCAATTGCTTTATTAGGTTTTGTAAGGAAAAAATGATTAGAGAAGAAGAAAATGGTGAAGCTCAAAGGAGTAATGGAATAGTAAATACGCTTCTCCAATACCTACGAGAGACTCATTACTCATTAATGGATAATCTGTTGATGAGGTAAATTGTATAGATCTATAACACCGACGATATATATGTGATATTCGACGAAACAGTATATAGCCCAGATATTTGTCCGAACTAATCTCATCTTAGATTACTCATCAATATGCAACAATCAAAAATAAGTTAAGCGGCGGAAAAACGAGAAAAACCCTAAGGTGAACATAATGGTGTCTTCATTGGTTTATTCGTATAATTAATATATCATTAAAAAGTCATAAAAAATTATCTTCTATAGCAGAACTCACGTATAAGATGTCTGTTGATAGATTCACATCATTCCGTATTATTATTGTTGCTATTACTGAGGGACTCGTGGAGTGTCCAAGTTGTCATCATATCTTTTGTCATAATTTTGAGGCACATACAACTATTGATTTATCCTTTATCGAACGTTTTTATCTTTAAGATGTGAGATTTGTAATAGGTACAACATTTTACCATTTTATTAATAGTAAGTAAGTAAATTTAGTTTGCAATTCAGTTATTACCTTTAGACAATCTTAAATTTTTTTTAAAATTTTCATAAGAAATAGATTACACGTAATCCAACTCTGTATAATTGTAGAATTCACTGTTGCAGCATAGTAAAAAAAAATCATAGCGAGTGAAAAAGTGAAAAATCAGGATATATCTAATAGTAAGTAGCATTAATATATTTTCTTTCAATTTTAGTTAGACTCTAGTTTAGCTTTGCAAGATTTTATAGATGACAAGTTAAGAAAAAGACGGTATTGGTATAAGAGGTTAATTTTTGTAACTATGTTTTACACTTTATAGTTCTTATTAGTTATTAAGAAAACAATCAACGCCCATAACATTTTTAGAGTATCGGAAATGTAGGTGTTAAATGATTGAAAATTATTTCACCTTATATGTTTCTTGATTTAAGCCTGGTTATCTGATGCGTTTAAATTAGCTTAAAGTAGATACTGCACAAGTCAAATGCGCCTTTGGGGGTCGAACACATTACATTTTATCCTCCTCATCCAGTGTAGAGATAGTTCTCAAAAACGGGACACTCATTTCAATTAAACAAAGTGAACAAGAGGAGCTTTCACGCTGCTCTTGTTTGTGTGAACTTCCACTGACCGTATTAGATTGATGTAAGGCGGAGTGCATGGATGTCATTTAACCATTTAACATTTAACCATTGCCACGGTTCCACTGACCGTTTTTCTAGTGCAATTGATTCATACCCTTCAGATTAAGGGTATGAATAAAGTCCCTTCAGGACTCATTCATAAAAGACTATTCATTGGCATATTTGGATGATATTCAGGAAGTTAAATTACACTTAATCATAGTTGTAACTCATCTGTAATTAAAGCGTACATTCCAAATCACATCAAACTAGTAAATGGCTGTGCAATTATACTAATTTTATGAAAGAAAGAAAAATAGTTTATGCAAAGTCTACAGTCTACACAATCAGAAAAGTCGCACATTTTTTCATACCCATGTACAAAGCAAACTTTTTATTTTCCATGTCTACAATAAGCAGCAGTAACATCTAAAGATAAGCGTCACTCGTCAATTTGTATGTAATCTAGAAATGAATGCTCAAACTGAAATGAGGCATTGTTTCGGGTATTGTTGCTGTATGAATCACTTTTCCTGGTTTGCCTTTCTTTTGAAGAGTTTTCTAGCAACCGCTTGAGAAAAAGGAACCGAAGTGCATGTTTTTTTCTCCAATTTCATGAATTTCATGAATGAATTTCATTGTTTCAATGCCAATGTACCTAAATAATAAAGGATATTTGTAGTTCTGCATGTATTTGCTGAGATGGCGAGTAATATCCATATCATGGAAACTGAATTAAAAACGGTTTTTTTTGTACATGAGAAAATACGCTGGTCATTGAACCGAAATCATTATTTATAACTCTACTAAAGTCGTGGCTACGAGGAAATCTGTTTGCTTCAATAATGATGTCTATTTACAAAATATACTATTGGCGTTTAACTTAAGAAATTTAAAACGCCAATATTTATATAATTTTTGTGTCTCAAATTATAACGTAACGCAGACTTCCAAAATGATTTTTTGAATACATTTGAAATTTTTTAACACGAAAGAACACATCGTCTAAACTGAAAAACGACGTATATGATGCATAAAACAATTACGGAAGGAGCATCCCATGCATCACTCTATATTATAGTTTTGAAACTTGTGGGTAATTATTAAATTATGGAAACACACTCATATTTGTAGTCATGCACAAATAGATTTTATTGGTTTATTCGCAGTAAAGCAAGAACCACCATACTTTCTTTAGTATTCAAGAAATATCACAATAGTGTATGCACTATTGATCTCTTACTGATTGTCCCAAAGTGCTGTTAACCAAGAGATTAAAAAGAGATATCCGTAGGATTGTTTATGTCTTTTATTTAGCGTCCACTGCTAATATTCGAGTTATTATTTTAATCGAACACAAAATATCCCAAAAATGCCTTTGGTGTACAACACCTAGTCAAACACTAATCTACAAAATTTTTTAGAATGTAGTAGTGGATCTTGAATAATAAAAATGTGAGGTAATAGACTCGATATTTTAACATTTTATTTTTAACTCGATTTTCCGTATTTACGTAACGGTTATATCAAGGGATTCAAAATACGAAAAAAACGACTCTCGTTACTTGTTAAACGTGTTTTCAGCGATCTGCAACTACATGTTATTTGCTAAACGTTGAAAATTTTGTTATTTGTGTCAAGGTATTTGAAAGTAGATACTAAAATTAGCAGTTTGCTTAGTTATTAGTTAAGTGAAATTCATTGATGTACGAGACAAAAAATGCTGTTTAAAAATACTTTTTGAGTAGTTACAAATATCACGAATTGGCCAATCTATGTTATCTAGGTCTATCCATCCTTGCATTGCCAAGAAAATATTTATAGTTTTTTTTTCAGATGGGCTGTATTTTAGATATGATCAAATTAAATAGAAATAGTGAAGTAAAAGATTATGCTACTGCTTTTACACACAAGTATGATTTTTTTTAAATCTAAATTGGAGATAATAAATATTCACATAATTCATCATAATTCTTTGCTATTGCAGCTTTCAGCATTTTAATGACTAACACTACTTTCATCATCAAGAGTTTCTGAACTGCGAGGGTACAAAAACGGTCCATTCCAAGATTGAAGCGAATAGCTAATCTGTTATTTAGACAATTAGCTAAACATAATAAAATCGTATAGTGGCGCTGAACTAAACCTTAATTTTGTATTTGTCTGTATAATACTTATTTATAATTTAGTTTAACTTAGTTTAACGATCTCATTTTGAATTTTTAAGAAATCTACCACATGTAGTCATCTAATGTATCAATATGAATACTACAAACAGCGAGTTTTCCTTTTACTGTGGGAACAGCTACAAATGAAAACTGTGGAAAACGGGTGTAGGTAAATTCATTGTAAAGACTCAATCCCATAATATTCTCCAAAATGTGAAATACCGCCACTGTAACGATACAGTTACAAAAACAACATAAGCCAGAATTTATAATGAAATCTGTGAAATATTAAGCACCACAGGATTAAATACAATACAGTTCTTTAACATGAAATTATATTATTGAATGGGATGAATTCATCGTTGTCGTGAATGACAGTTTGAGAAAGATATTGTTTTTATTTTTTAGTCTGACTAAACTACTCACACAATTTTGTCTCTATGTACGAAGTTGACATTATCTTCGTCCTACCCGATAGAAGCAATAATACCCAAACGCATATAAAACTCGCTGAGAAAAACCTGGGAAAAACTCACATCGCACAGCCCAGGATCGCATAAAATATCAATTTAAAGTGATGTGTGTGCACACGCCTTATCCTTCGGTTATTTGCCCGCTCATCAGAATGTCTTTTTTGAACTGTTTTCTAGCAACAGCTTTTAAAGGGTCCTGTGAACTTTCGTTAAACTTTTGCAAACTTTTATGTTTTGCGAAAAATTTTGATTAGTATCGCTTTTTATAAATTATAAATGGGACCAGTTGATATATCAAATGTAACCTCGTCTTCGAATCTTCTGGTTGAATACATGTAGCTTGAATACAAAAATAATGTATTGGCGTTTAGCTAACAATAAATTAAGTTCGCAGCTCAGTTATTACGTTTAGATTGTGTGACACTTTATTGGAAATTGGTTTTCCTATATTTTCCCTGGAGGTAATACATCATCGTTGTAGCAATAGATTTTTTACTATAATGCCCCGTAATTCCAGTGTTGATTAAATAAATTAGATATTATTCAAATAGGAGTAAAGCTTTTTTACACAATTTGTTACGCATGTTTTCTCTCCGTCGGACTCCTGACATTTCATTTTGCATTAGTCAGTCTTTACGTTGCACAAAATTACTATTCATCCACTCTCTTAATTTTGAAACATGTATGTCTATTCAAGATGTATGGATGCATCATTCTATCGGAATCCACTTTCTTTTAATAAATACATATTACAATGCATTGGACCAAAATCATTTTGTTATTTGAGTTTAATAATCCCACTCAAAAAAATTATATAAATTACCTATACAATAGCGAAATGTTCCCCAGTTTGAAAAAACTATGGCTGGCGCTTAACTTCAGTAGTTTATTAAAATGCGAAAACTTATTCAACTTTTGTATCCCTAATAATCCAGTGAACACTTAAAATGATTTTATGTGCACCTCTTCATATGTCCAACATATCATGACATCTTCCTAATTATGTGACACAGACAGTCTAGAATGGACAGCTATTCTAACATCTTAAATATATATATGAATTTCTAACAACGATTAGTAAGGGATAAATTTTAAGAATTCAAGAGTAAAATAAAATAAAATGCGAACAGCGATGTTTTTACCAAATTCATAATCCACCCATCATTGACTCATTAGGATATTGTCGGTCATTGGACATAATGTGCTTTTCTCCTTTACTGTAGAGGATGAGCTAAAAAGAGACCTATGCTTCAGGCAAATAATGTCATAAAAGAAAAAAATATGACTGGCGTGTAATTTAGTAAAAAGCGTGTTCAAATACATTGATTGTTGGTTTGTCTACCAGATTAACGATCAACTATAATAGAAAAAATATTCATTACTGGACATTGTACAAGTCATAAATTTCATTTCTAAAAAGGCATTCAATTTTTATTTCATGAAATCCTCCTACTTATTATCAAATATGCATGTAAATTTTGTATCTGGACATGTGTAGTTAGAAAGAAGTGTGATTGACGTTTAAGTAGAGCAGTTTAGCAAAATGCGAAATTTGTGAGCATATTTGCGCATCCCAAATAACCACGTGAACATTTAAAATGATTTTACCTAGAACTCATCGGAACACCAACACATTAGGTTATCTTCTATTTTTATGTTGTAGCTTGCGATGAATATCCAATCAAACGTCTATTCTGCTATCTTTGCATTAAAACAAAAAAATACTATTCTATCATTTGCTGTTCGGGAACTAAACTCTAAACTTTTTAAAAGTTAATCCGACGTTTCACATGAGAAGCTAATTTTTGCTAAGGAAAGAACCTTCCTATTTTTCTGATCTCATGAATTATCAAGGAAACATTCAACGTTTATTGCAATTTACTTCTGCAATCGGAGATTCTATCCCGAGTAGGTTAGCAGTATGTCACTAATTTATGTTTCCCAGATTATGTTCAGATATTTGATACGTCTATATTTGCGTAATGTAGGTACCATCCAAATCAGCAGCGACTTATTTGCATCATCAATTCAGGACTAGATAGGTTAAAAAACCCTAAGTGCACACTTCATTCCCTACAGTTATTTGCCCATTTTCCGCAACCTGCTCGTCTTTGAAGAACTTTCTAGTTTCTAATTTCCTACATGAAATTAATATTATGCCGTATCTTACAAGGAAATGAGACAAGGAAACGACCTAATGCTTGTATCAAATAATTTCATAAGAAAAAAATTATGACTGGCGTGTAATTGGGTAAAATTTCGTTAATACAATCACATTATTTCGTATTAATATTGATATATACCGGTCACAAATTACCAATTTCATTGTTGTAGTAATTTGGGTAGACGCATACTTTTCTTGAATAATCAAGTACTTTCATACATAAACATAAATTGGCGATTTTTTCCTACTAATATTGAGCAGTGGTTTCACACACAAACGAATAGCTTACATAAATCACTTTTGATGTCTGAAAAAATGTAACTTAAACTTAACATAATATTTGCCTGAATATGTGGAGAAAGCAACAATTTGGATGCTTTGCCTATTCCGCCCGTTGTGGAAGCAAATGTGTGCGCACAATTCATTTTCTACAGTTAGCTAGTTACTCGCTAATTATTTTTTCTAGGTAGCGCGTCGTCATTAAAGCACAACATAAATATTTAGTTTTGCTTATTTTAATGGGCTGTGCTTATAATCTTGATCAAGGAAAGTGGACAAGATGTAAATGTAAGCCAAAACTAGAGACATCACACACAAATTAATTCCATTTTCAGCATTTTCTTTCCACCACATTCTTGACATTCATCTTTGCATGAATTATTCTGCACATTGTACAAAAGTACTAGCTATCCACTATCTGCTAATCTAGATTTTGAAACATGGATGTCTCTATATGATGGATGGGAGGATAGATCGTTTTTTCATAATCTATAATTCACTTTCAATGAAGAAAATCATTTCCAAACCATCTTTGCGTATAGAATAATATAGTTTGATTACAAAAAAGTATTGCTAGCATTTAACTTCTACCAAAATACCAAAATTAAAATATTTTGCATCCCAAATAATCATGTGAACATTTAAAGTTTTACTTACAAGGTACACTATTCCGCTGACACGCAAATCTTCACAAGTGACCACTCAAAATATCATCACTGGTCACTCCTAATACCGAATCGAAAAAAATTTGCTGGGAAAATGATGTTTAGTATTTTTAATTGTCGATTAATGTTTAACTTTCAAGCCAACCGCGCGCTTACTTCTTGCACTGCTCGAGCTCCTTATGTACGCAGACATAAGCATCACACAACAGTTTGAGTTCGAGGCTACGGCAGCTACTTACGGAGCCAAGTAGAAAGTTTATAATACTCGAGTCAGTGTTTGATATCTCACGGACTATCTAATCATGAAATCTACCACTATTCTCATATCCACTTCGTTGATTAGCGCAAAGCTTGCTTCGTTTGCTAAAAACAATCCCGGGACAAATGAGATTGCACAATTTAACAGATACTGGCCCTTAATAAATCAATTTCCGGATTGCACTGTTCATTTCTCCAGAAACATGGCAGGATTAGTTCCAAAGTGTTTTGCATCTTTGCCATCAACAAACCCTCCATAGTCCTTGCATAAGCATTCATACTGTGTCACCTGCCAATCTTACCACAAATGATGAATTTCTGCTAGATAAAAGTTTGTATTGGGATGCAACTCATTACAAGGAAATTACACCGATTTATAACTTTGTGTTCTCACCTCTCAAATACAGCGACCATTGCATTTTCGAGCTACCACAAGTAAGTCTCACTCAAGTCGACTTTTACCAAGCTGAGAGGCATCAATGTTACTTGAACAGCTTATCATACTGCCGATGGATTTACGCACCAAACTTTGTCTTCGTACCGGTCTCACAATATGTGAACAAAAGGCAAATGAACAAAGTTTTCGGGTTTTTCTACCGTGGTAGAAGGGCACACTACCGGATCTCCAGAGTATTTCTTTTGCAGTCGGAAAAGTCTCATGTTGCGGGCATGTGTCTCAAATGAGCCCACAGGAATGTACTTTGTTTTGATAAGAACATAGATTTGAAAAATTTGCGCTATTGCATTATGGTCAAGATGATTTTCGAATCGAGTTCTCCTCCGCTTCGATATCAAAGTTAAATCTTAATCTGATGAGCGCATACCACGTTTTTTGAAAACCTAGACCAATACTTCGCTTCTGATCCTAAAGCATGGGTTACCCATGGAAGGGCAAGTTATCACCATTTGTTTCAAAAATATTTGGGCTCCATCATCGAGTCGGGAATTTACTCCTTACATTCATCATTTTTTAGAAGTAAAATTATAAAGCAGCTCATTCTGAAGAATTTTGTGCCTCGTGCAAGTGATACGATGGGGAACCTAATTCTTAAGTTGTATGAGCAGTGGAACAGCTTCGGATGTTTTCAAAGTTACAAGCAAATGTGCGCTTCTTCGCAGATTCTGAAAAATCAGACGCAATCAAAAGAGGATCGTGTGCTAATAAAAGATCTGCTGAGTTTGTGGGTGGCTTTTCTTTTCATAATGCTACTTAGCATTTTGGCTTTCGCATTACTGGATCTTTTAGTTAGTAAATATTCGTCCAGGTAATGATCCAGTAAAAAAATATGTAAATATATATAACAAACTGCTTTATGTAAAATTTAGATCATATGCATATTTTTGGTAGTAATTATACATATGTGATAGTAATTTACCGTTAAATAAAAGTATCACAAGCACATTTCACAAGCTAGTAATAACACTGACATAAAATATACTTAAATTCTGTGCTAAAATCAAAATATTTTCGGAAATTTAAAGTTTAACTTAAATTTTAGGTTATAACAGTCATTTGTCAAAGGTTGAATGAGGTTTATTCTTTGGCTCAATGCAGGTATCACAAATAACAAATGCTTATTCAAATATTAATAACAATTCGGAAACCAATGCGCTTAAGCAAGTGTCAATTCAGAATTTAGTTTTGGATTCATATTTTTAAATAAAATATTTTAGACATCTGTAGTCGAACCAAAATCAAAAGTTGAGTGCATGATGAAATACATTGGTAATAATTCCCAGTCCCAGTCCCAAAAATTCATGAAATCTAGTTAATTTAAAATCGATCATATTCCAACAGAAAGGTGTACTTTTTTTAGCCATCAGAATAATTCCCAGGCATAATAAATTAATATTTGTTATGACAGAGTTTATCATCCAGCCAATAACTAACTTAAGCACTTTTTGTTTCTTGTGTTGAAATACAATTCTTTTACATACTTACATAACGATTCCAAAAAATCCTTTTATGTTAAATACATAACAAATTTTTAATTTTGTTTAGTCTTACTACCGTAAAGCTTTTATGCCAATTGGCAAAATATCTCGTGTAAGAGTTGCCAAGTAAAATTGAGTGTGTTGATTATAATTTTATGATACTATATACTTATTTAATGATTAAATATGCATGTCTTTTATGTGTTGTGACAAATGTTGTTTTCCAATCAGTTTGTATACATAACGACTTTATAAGCTTTCGCATAGATTTCCTCAAAAATTTATTTTTGCAAACGGAAGGCTAACCGTCAAAAAGGGACCGATGCAATCTGCTGAATCTTTACGTAATGTGCATGAAAAAAAGGCATAAAATCCATTTCGGATATAAAAATAAGGGGAATGCTGAATGAGTTTTCGTGAACTTATACTAAACGTGTTAAATTATAATTCTTAGACATTCATATTAAATTTAGATTTAATTTAAGTGACATTTTTTTGGTGAAATATAAGAACCAATTTATTTCTCAGATTTTGAACTGATTTCTATAATAACTAAATACGGCAATATGTGATATTACTTTACATGAGTTTTAATATTAAAAATATTTCTTCTTAAATCATGCTTTATGATTGCAATTGTTTGTGATTGGATGAAAAACAATGACTCATACCCCATTTTCTAGCACAGTAAGATGCCATACATACTTTTAATTGGTAATGTAGTTGCTTTGGTAATATAGAAATTTTAATATAGTTTATCTGTATATCCGAAGTTCTTAAACCTACAGAATTTCTTTAGGAAATATTTGCATATGTAATAAAATATATTGCAATACAAACGAAACCAGCTTTTCGCTTTGTCGATGAAAGTCCTTATTATTTTTGCTAGATTTCCCTTAAATTCCTCTATTATAAGTATTATGAAAGAGCATGCGACCCCAATCAAATTAATATAAAATACAGTTTGAAAATTTGATTGAAGGGAAACAGCAAGCGAATCAAAAGAAGATGCACTATTATTTCTTGTAAACTCAAGTCTCTTTGACCATTGATACCTTTGGTAAGCCGATTTTATCTGCTTGTATATCCCGTTTTCAATCAACTGCACAAAATTAAAGAGTAAATTAGATCCCTGAGGGTCATCAAATTGCCAGACGATATATCTTCCCAAAATTGACTCGTTCCCTTTAAAAAACCTTTTGTTTTGATAATTTGCAGAAAGGTAGGTTTCTTCTTGGTCAATCACAGTGGATCGATCCACCATCACATTGTTTTCACAACGCACAATTTCGGACTCCACAGAAGAAACGTATGGGACTTTAGTGTTATTAATAATTCTGGGAGGTACCAGGTAAAGATATTCAAAGGTAATTCCAATATACATTTTGTAATATTTATTCTTACCAATCTTAAATTGTTCCGAGGATGGTAATCTGCCTAGCATTTGCATTGCCCAAAAGTGTACCCGTTCCCTAAATGTTGGGGAACACATATCTTGTATTTTCCAGAAACCGAGATTTTCTGAAAATACTTTTATATTAAACCTAACTGTAGTATTTGCTAAATTTACCCAATTTCTAAAACACTTTTCTCCCAAATTTGCAAAAATCTTTGCACACTTTCCTGCTTCAAGCTCATCTGGACATTGAAGGTCAAAAAATGAGTTGAGATTTGTCGATTTCGGAATTCCTGCTACCGCGCCTGTTGTTACAATGCCTTTGTAGCCGTTTGTCACTATTAACCCAAGAAGAAACCAAGTTGCGACAACAATTCTCACGATTTTTTGCCTTTCCAAATAAGCTGGAAGTGCAGGGCCGTTTTCGAGAAACAACCGTAAATTATAAAATAGAAATGAAAACGAGCTGCCTCTAAAAAATGATATATTCATGAAGGGAAAGTATGCTCCCACAAATAAACTAACAAAGAAAATTAAAAGAGCTGCCCAGAGATTTTGTTGAAGCGGTTGAAATAAATATAGAAACGTTACATGCTCACTGGAAAAGCAAGTTAGAAAGTTGTAGCCTTCACGATCCACAAATATTGTTGCGTAAGGGTCAGATTTGAATCCAACTGTTTCAAGGTAATCTAAACGATCCATTGTTTTAATAAAGGGACGCAGTTGTCCAAGAGTTGATGGAGTTTCTAGATTTAATGTTGTGTTTCTTTCTCCATCTGCTTCTAATAATAAATGAAGTATTGACTGCTGAAAAATTTGTATTCTTTTAGGTCCATCGAGAAAAATATTTCCTTTATAGATTTGCAATGCTAAAAAGTCTTTAAATTTTTCATCAGGGTTTTCAACATCCCATTCCGTAGGTGCACCGTATTTGTTTACTAGAAAATTAAATGTGTTGGAATTTAAAATATTAAATTTTGTGTAGTTTGCAAATGCTTGAATAAAAGTTGAATTTTCGATGCAGAAATGGCAAACGAAGATGTGATTGCAACGATGCAGGAAAATACTCGAATTTCTGTTGTTTTTGGATATTTCACAGTTTAAAATGCCGTTCCGATTGAATTTAAACATGTTGATTACAAATAATTCGTGGGAAGTGAGCGGATCCTGTGATAAGTTAAGTTTGGAATTGGTAAGTTTAACTAATATGTAATTCATATGCTTAAAAGCATAACTTAGATAATATCTCTGAGTAAATGCTTCAAAAAATGGAGTATACACATATTGTATTTTATTTAAAGTCAACTCCCAGATGGATGGACTAGGAATAAGCACAAAACCGTAAATGCAAGTCCCCACTCGAATATTCAGTAAATGTGGAAACTCATCTGGTGGTTTTGTATTTAAAATAAGCCATTGATGTGTAGCGTTGTTGTCAAATTCCCGAAATTTCTGTTTCAAAGTTATGTTGTTGAAGTACGGGACATAGTTTCTTTTTACAGTGAAAGCTTTTAAGACAGAATTGATTGAAGATGAGGCGTCGTGAGAATAGTGAAAATTGTGAGAGCTAATGAAAATATCAGTGCAATTGATGGTGTTTAGTATATTTCCAAATCCTTCAACGTATTCGAACGGAAGGGTGGCTGATTTCGTTGTGGTTGCAGAGATAGAGGTGAGTAGTGTCTTGCCAGATATGGCAAAAAACAAAATATAAGTAATTATATAAAACATTTTGAAATGCTTTTTAAAATTTGCTTTAATTTTCCAGAGAATATATTTTAGCTCGAATATTTCAGCAGAACTGCTCCTACCTTCCGCAAAATTGAAGCTAATACAACTATTTGTTAGATAGACAGGTGGGATATTTTACATATCTCGGTATTATAAATGTTTATATAGGAATTGTTATGTGGGCTTATGAAAACCTATTAGTGTGAGCTGTTAAAGAAACTATTTAAGGTAGTTTTTCATTAGAATAATTGTGCCGTTGTGTGTGCCAATGATTACGGCAAGATCCACATTATGTATGTATAATTCAATATTTTTTTCTTATTAGTTTTATCATTTTTTGACACATGCCAATCGATTAAATGAATAGGTTATCCTAGTTAAAATTTCCATATGGAAACCCATAAATTTATTGAACATTTGAGTTTTGTATAGTTTTACTTTAAGATTAGGTCATGATTTTTAAAAACTGCTTTATTTATAATATTTTAAAACCACCGTTACAATATTTTACATAAAGATTACATGCAGTAAAACAAAAAACGAAACAAAACCTGCAAAAACTTGTCTAGTAATAAGTTTAGGATTTATGTCTTGTACCCTGTAAATACTTTAATCTTCAATTCTGACTACTCAAAATACCATCTTGTTCATGTTTTCTAACTGTTGGTTGTAGCGCCATCTGTTTTCGGTTTTTAAATTCGGAAACCAAATGGTCGCTCAATATATTGACTC
>JAQIXW010000336.1:0-34209 GCA_034700685.1 Willowsia buskii
TTCGAAAGCCCTTAACTTTATCTACATGATGATATGCAGAACAGCTTAATCGAAGATACCCTCTTTGAGATAAGCATTATCAAAGTCATCTCACTACTTATGAAAATACCTCGTACGAGAGACACACACTGCGTCGAATCTTTAAGCTTTGTTGTGTACATGATAAAAAAACTACTTCTTCTATGGGATTTCCCGTTGCATCTATGACACAGAACCTCGTGGCAACAACTTTGGTTTTTGTGTCTATGTGCGTTGAGTAACCCCTTATCCACCCTCTTCTCACTCTGTCGTTTTTTTTTCTTCTTCGTCTTGTCTACGCGCACACATGCTTCTCATGCAGACAGATTATTTTAAAACGTTTGAAAATTTCAATACTGTTTTATGTACTTTGTCGTTGCCTCACCGAAGTATAAACTGTTACTAAGTTTTCAAACTTGATATTAAGTCAGTGTTTTATATGCTTTCATGCTACACACGCTGAAGTCAGCGCGTATAGCTTACACCTCTACATCATCTTTCTCTAGAGCGAAAAAAACCTCTTAACCAGCAGACACCAACTCATTATCGGGGATGCGTGCTACACTGTACACATTTATGTGCTTTGATCTTTTGTTTATCACTCATTTGGCTAGTAACTAACTAGTTGGCTTTGCCTCCAAAGGGGTTTCGGTATATGGGATTGCTGACTGAATATCATTTTAGTTTTGCTTCAGGATTAAATTTGGCACTAGTGGATGTTTTTGTGAAGGCAGTTGTTTTTAAAATGTTTCATTTTGTACGTACCTTTCGCAAGAAAATAAGATGGGGCATCAACTTATTAAGTTATTGGTAAATATATAGATGACAATGACAATATATTTATACGATGTGAAGGTATACTCTTTTTATGACAGTAAAATAATTTCTTTACCTTAAACAGGCGATTAAAAATAGTGAGCTGGAATACAACACGATTTATTTGGATATGATTGTGCTATTGTGCATAAGGAAACTAGTTTGAGTGTCGATATGGGCATGAATTTATTACGAGAACGATGATCTTACATTACGCACCCCATTTAACAACGCTTAATGTCCCTAAACGTTATGATCAGATCACAAACAAACATAAGAAAAAGATCATCTTAAGGGGCAGAATAACAATAACAATAGTATTAGCGACATGAGTGTCTGCTGATCATGCAACGTGGACTTTTAATGTTGTTTTACCTAGTGTCATCTTCACATTTAATGATGAGCCCATGAGACTTTTATGCCCACCTCATAATAATATAATATTATGCTAAATGTAAGTAGCAAAGGGGATGGTGAAGCGACACAAACACACAGAGGAAGGTGATGTTCTTGCTCAGACTTTTTTTTCGCTTGGGGCTGCTTTCTTGATTTTTCATCATTATCATCATCGTTGCAGTAATGGTTTTCTTGATGATAAATACAGGCCACATGCACATGTATCGGTGAAAAAGAGGTGAGGAGTGTGCTGCCGCGCCGTAGAGGAGTAAACAGAACAATGTGCCAGAGAGCCCGTGAATCTGCAACTTACAACAATTTTACCTGTCAGTTTTATACTTGTATGCTTACTAATGTGCAAGATTCGATGGTGAAACATTAAAGAAAAATATATCTATAAAATAGAAAGTCTACCAACCTTATTGTTGGGAAATGGCAGCATGCGTGCCTTCTTTGTAATTTATTGATGTAAAGAACACTCTTCCAAATGTGTGTGACGGTTAGTTAGAAGTATTGTGTCTTTGTAACTTGATGGGATGCGGAAGCTCGGTCCTGATCTTGTTAAGCTTCCCTTACTTCCATAGTGTTTAAGTGCTAGATGGTGCTAAATAAGCAGTTAGTAAAAAATACAGTTCTGAGTTTGCAAAGGTAGTCTGGCATCACACCAATCATATTTTGAAGTACCTACAAACAAGCTGCATAACTAACTGAACTTGTAAAGACTCTCACGATCTTGCAAAAACATTTTTCGGATTAAGCTGACGCAGTCAAACGAGTCAGTCAGAAAGGTTTGTTGGATTGTACTTAATTTCTATTCTAGATAGTATTTGTAGTAATTACACGAAGGCTGGGAAATGAATATAATATAAATGTAAGCAAAAATATAGATTGTGCTAAAAACAAGTATTTCATATATTATGCTACTCACAACACAAAAAACGTCATATTATGCTGGAAATACTGTAATTTCTTATCAGAATCTGCTTGGCATTTTATAATAGCATGGAAAAAATCCTCAGTCCAATAGTGTGATGCATTTAAGAAGTGTAGACGATGTTTTATAACTAATGTATGACTTTCGACATTTAGGTTAAAACACAATCGATTAAAAAGCAGCGTATGTATCGGTTGCAATTTACAATCAACGTTACAGTGTTCAATTAGACTTCTTCTAATTTGTAGTTTATTCCCTTGTTTAGTAGTCAGTCATCCTGTTGTCGACCGGACAATATTACAAGACTACATTTGTTAACTTATGTGACAAATGGAAGTGAGTAAATGAAACACAAAGTATATTTGTTCAATATAATCAGCCTAGGGCGTATGATGTAGTATATATACCCAAGCTAACTTTCTTTTTGTTCCATTCACAAAGATGTTTGAGGATCATGAATATTTATTTTTGCGGTGGCATCGTTTAAGAGTGCGAGAACTGTTGCATGTCAGTTCGTTTATAACCATCTAATACATTACAAATAGGTATAAGCAATAAGGCTGAGTCAACAAGAAAAAATCTAGCCTGATTTATAGCACATCACAGGTTTTAAAATGATGTACCGATAAGTGCATCAGGCATCAACGGTCTAACACCAAATTAAAGCAAATATATAAATCGGCACTCAGCAATGTTGTAATGTAATTGTAATAGCGGATGGATGAATGAGATTAAATTATGCTTACTCTACTTGTCACTCGTTCTCCTGATCTGACAGAACAAATGGACAACTTTAATATTCTTCTTCGGAGCTGCCTCACGTTTTTTGGCTATTAACGAGAAAGAATAAGATATAGTTTACGAGCCTACTTCTATGTCTATAGTCACATGATATCAAATAGCTAAACTACAAACATGTAACATACAGCAGTCATTTAATATGTGGCATGTAAGTAGTTTGTAGACAAAGCTTGCTCCATTGTAGCGTATACATGCTTACAATAACGAGCACATTACATGATATTTAATGTAAATTGGAACAGTATCGTATCGTGATTCACTTACATTTAGCTAGTTAATTTTACACTTTGTGAAGTCTCGTCGTTCGTGACACTTCTTTGAGCTTTTGAGTCGAGGGTGAGTCAAGATAAGATTTTCGCTTTGAAGTAGAAATGTTTTGAAAATACATATAGTACATTATGTCTAATATACCACATACATGGTAAATACACACAAACTTCCCCACTATGTATATATTGCTCTTTTAAATTTATCATTTTACTTCGACATCATGCATCATTTGGAGTAACTTTCATTCTGTTTGTCTCGCTGTGATTAATTTTCACCCGAGATTATATGCCAACGATTAAGAAAAGTTCAGTAGCCTTCCAAAGGAAAAAACAAGCGCCATGGCCGCAATGTCTGTTGGTTATTGTCGTACTAAATACATCTCCAGCTTTAGAAACTTTTTCCTGATGCTCGGGCGTTGCACAATGTAGCATTCACGAAAGCCACGTGTGCATCAATCATATAAAATGCTTTTAGAACACGAAATGTGTTTATTTAAATTTAATATTATTACTGAGAATGTTTCCTTTCTTCGTATCCTCAGTATTTACAACTTAACAAGAGTGACTCTAAAGAGCTCAACAAGTTTTGAAGTTAATGCCACCGAATATGTTTGCAAGCCTATATAGATCGTCGAGCTCAATAATAAGCCCAGACCATATCTAGTTACCTACGTATACAAATCATTGAAATCAAAGTGGTAAAGATTAGAAACTAGAACTCAGTTACTTATGACATAAAAGCATGCTGTTTCAATACCATGCACAAAACAAGCTGAATTTTAGTTTTTATTGTCTTAAAAGTTTTCGTCATATTTTGAATAATTATCTCAAAAAGTTATAATACAACTAAACTAAATAACACGCCATGATGATGCAAAAAGGTACCATCTCTAAGGACAAAGGAGGTCTTATTTGATGTAAGTAATCATTTTGATTATATAAAAACCTGTATACTGTATAATGTATACATTTTTCAAATAAAGCGTTTTATGTCAAAATTATATTTATAGATATTTAAAACATTAAATTACAATACAGACGACCACAAGGCAAGTAATATTGCAAATAATAATAGCAACTACCTGCATCGCATAATTACCGTTGAGTTAATGCTCTTCCTTCCCCTTCTTCAAGCTCAATATTTTTATACACTTGAGTCACGATATCTAAAATTGCTGGTTATATATCAGCAATCAGAACTGCAAGCTTGCAAGTAGACTGCAATAATGTGTGTACAATCTCTGATATATATTTTGCATCACAAAACACTTGCATGCTATTATAAGTACATACACCGTGCAATATATTTATTTTCTCAAGAAAAAAATCATTTCACAGTAGTATTTGTACTTGGAGTAAGTCAGACTACCAGACAGGTTCAAAGTTTTCTTCTTGAGAGTTCAACAAAATTTTAGCTAGCAACATATAACATAGGTAGTGGATGTCTGTTTGGTACTTACAGGTGTATCGTGTTTATCATGCGCCTCTGCCTCAGTGACGTTGATACTGTAAGTGCTTGTTTATAATGACTGTGGTGTGTAGTTTTGTTTCGCTTTTTTTTCTGGACATACATTATTGTTGTTTTGTTGCATAATACTTTCTATGTGCATGTATATATGTACAGATAGGAGCTTCTTTTTATATAATATATGATAGTATGTTATGTGTCTGGGGTGGCCAGATTATCTGTTGAAGTCGAGACGAGATTAACTTTACGCTCGTCTGCAAAATCCAAGTTCATTCCTATTTACTTGAATGCACAATGCAGTGTACTTGATCTTCCCTTTTTTGTGTGTGTGGTGACTGACTCTCCCCGTTCGACTGTTGCCAGCTACATTTTCATGCTCACAAATGAACTTTTATCATCATTATGAAGGTAAAGTAGGTAAAAAGAGCCAAAAAGGAGTACATAATGAATGCATCTGGTTTCTGCATTTAGGAAAAAAGTCATTTTTATTACGATGCTGCTTCTCCATACGGTTCCTGTCTTAACTTGATATATTATGTATTATGCATGCATGTGGATTTGTGAACACCAAATGGCTCGAATATAGAGTGCAAACACCTTGGACAATATTTTTTATATAACATTTGTTTATGATGAAGATGATGATTCTTGAGGACTACCAGCTAATTACCCAATATAAAAATGAAAAATGCATTTCTGTTCCTAGTTTAGTTGAAATGGCACATGCAATAAATATGTTTATCACGTAAAGTGAATGGAATAGATATTATGATATACTTTTATGTTTGATGATCCGTTGGTAATTCAGTTCTAATACATGCAGTCAGTTTCAGTTGAATTGCAGCAAAAGGGGCTTGTTCGTATTTAGAAATAAAAGTGCATCTTGTTCAAGTATGATTTTCTGTCACATATTTTGCAATGTACATGATCACTTGAAATATTCAAAGTATATTCTTACGTATAAAATAATGGGGATGGGTATTACAAGCCAAGATGATAAAAATGTGCAGAGTTTGGAGCAGATACAGTTTACGCAACCAGTCTTTACAATAACGTACACTTTAAGATTAAAAAGTTCATGAGTTTGAGTGGCGGTGATAGGGACTTTTTTCACTGCTGCCAGACAGACTAGACACGAAGAGATGATCCGCTCTTGCTCTTGTGACTGTTGTGTCCATTCAATTTATCACTGATTACTTCTTTCACATAGTTTATTGCACAATTCAATTGCATGATCGATACCTAAAGAACTTGAATGAATATAATGCTTTATTTGCGCCTGTACTGCTTTTACTAGATAATGGTTTTGATGTGCTCAATGCCTTTTGCACTATGCACTGATCAGGAGCAGCACTAATTGACATTTTCAAAATAAAAGTGGTGCGGGATGCAAGATATTATCATTGCTTTATTACCAGGAAATACAGGAAATCAGGCTATGAAATTTCCATCGATCTAGTGTTTTGTATCTTGAAAATTAGGTTACGCGTACGACAATTCTATGAGAAAGCTATATTATGGGAATCCTTTTCAAACAGTATTCCTTTTCTTAGTGGGAAATACACAATTTTTGTCATTTTTTTCATGCAACAGCAGGTTTAATAGAAAGCTACTTGTATTTGTTTTCTGGATGCCGGTTCTATTTGGAGGGGGAATGGTTGTCATATTTTTTTGAAGTATGGAAAGTGTATTAGGTTACATTATAACGAAAAAGTAGGCCATACCATCATAACCGCATTTTGGTGCGTCCTCGTAATAATAAAATTCTTATATAGCCTTTGCAAGTTTAGCTATCTGTTAGAGTTTCTCGGATGTAATTACAATCCGAGAAGGAAGTAAATTAATAAGGGAGTGTGTGTGTGTGTGTAAGTTGTATTGTTGTATATTATCTTGCGTCAATATATTACTAGGAAAAAAACGATGTGATCTTTTTATAAACCCTATATTCTTCCTGAAGTGAAATGAAATGCATGGTCTGCATTGCAGAGAGAGAAAGATGTGTCCCCGTTGATGACGAACGACTTGCTTTGTGAACGTACTGTAATTTCGCTATCACAAATATTTATCAATTTTATCTTCTCTCCAGACTTGTTCCATTGTTGGTAACTTATCATTTAATCGCGAAAGTAACATGCACCCAAAGTATAGATCATTTTCTACATTGAATTTGATATTATCAGGATAAATGGCTTCAAATAGAGAACTCCAATCAGATTGAGATGAATTTTCATCGTGTACGATTCTAATAGTGGCTAGCGGTTTTAGGAAAATGCTTGCTGTTTTTTCAGTGTTATGCTTCGAGTAATCCTAATTTGAAATTCTTTTCATTTTCTCTGCAGCGATTGTGTATGTTTGTTTGATGATCATGTAGATTGTATAGTGACGGTAGCTTAAAAACCAGAATGCTTCACGGATCGTTTAAAGTTATGAAATTTCCGTTTTTACTGTAGAGGATATTTGCAGGAAGAAGAAAAAAAGATTTTCTTAAGATATCAACGTACGTGGCATATATTTTTACTTCGTGCTTAAAAGACGGTAATAACGCAAGAATACAAAACTGCCAAAGATTATATTTGGAAGGGGAAAAATTGAAAGAGGAAAATGTTTGACTGGCGTGTTTTCTCAAATCATCGTCTTTAACTATGTCCACATGGAGAATTTTTCTTCATATTTTTGTGCCTGTCTATGTGTGGGTCCTCCTGAAAGAATCTTTTCCTGATCAGGGGACCCTTTTTTCGGTTATGCTCAACTTTCTTATAAACATATATAGGACATGAAGATGAACATAAAAGCCTTCAAACAAAACTACCTACGCATTTTCATATATCATGTTAAGTCCTTTTCCGATCCAGTCAACCACTACAAAGTTCATGCTCCGGTAGGGAACATTGATTTTCTATGTCTGCTTGTTCAAAGTGTTATATAATACGCCAAACAATGAAATAAACTTGCTTTGGTATATGTATATACTAGCATATCGAAGGTATTAATAATTGTGTAGAAACGAAGGTGAATGCTTGCAGGTGCAATTTGAGTAATGCTTTTCCCATAAAATAAGTATAAAACCATACTTTTTCTATTTGTGTATATAGATGAATTGTAGATATAAACTATATACTTTTAAATTTTACTTGTACAATGATATACTTTAGTAATACCTGTCGGCTCTATTCAATAAGCTCAGTTAGATTCTCAAATTCCTTTATATTTCACTTCAATAAAGTTATCCGGGAAACTTTGACAGACAGGTGAATTCTATTTCTTGAAAATAACTCATGAGCATTTTTGGGTATTTTTATAAATTTTGGAAATGATGTCATCATACCCTGGAAAATCGTTCTCACGCTGCTTTACATGCTATCATTTATGCCTTTGTGTTTCTCTTATCTTCTGGATGAATTCAAATTTAAAAAGGCAATAAATTGGGTCATAGTGCTGCGGCATGAGTGTATAACTTGTTCATTATGTGGGTGTGACCTTAATCTAAAATTGCACTTTATGATAATAAATTAATCACAAATTTCTTACATAATATTAAAATATAAGCATAGTTTCGATTCAAAATGATGTTTAGAAGAAGTTATAGCCATTCGGTTTTAAAGCGAAAAAGTTATGGATAAAGTGTTGATGCATACATTTTCACGACAAAATTGTGTACAAAAGATGTTTGAGATATTGATCACGACAGATATGTATTCATACGAAATTTAGATGTTTTAGGTGTGACATGTCATATTAAGGCTTTGTATTATGTTTGATATTGAATTCGAAAGCTACACAAAAGCTATTTTACAGTGAAAAAACATTTTCTCTAGACAACTTTTATTTTATTTTTGAGTCAGAATGTTTTCTATTCAATCGAGAGCCACACAAATATACAGCAAACCATGTAACTGTTGTAAGAAAATACGTTGACACAGTGGTATTAGCTTTGTGAAATATATTTCAGAGTAAAAGATCTAGTGAAAGGGCAAGTCGGAATATGTTTGTTTAAATTATGCTTGCTAAATGGCATGTTCATATATAGGTACAATTCTTTTTTAAAGTAGTTTTGTTCACAATGCTTATACAAGAAACAACCAATAATACTGCCATTTATACAAGCAAAATTAAGCTAAAACTTCATTTATGATTCACATAGCTGATATGGGTACATTTATTGGAATATGTATTTGTGGGCTGTAGTGTATTCTCTGTCTAGTAAAAAAGAAGTAGGCACAGATTGTGTGTTGCTTGATGCTTCTGAAATCTATATGGCTTACTATTATGTCGCTGCTCTTAGAAAAAATACGACATGTGTACAAAGAGAGGTGTTGAAAACGAAATGTCACAATATTGTTTATGATTACAATTTTCTTTAGAGTACACTCCTTCCTTTTAAACTGACCACCACAAAGTAATCGGACCCCTCGCTGAGTGACCCTCAGAGTGATGTGGTTGTGCACTGCTGTGCACGCAGTATTTATATTTTTTATACATTTTGCGTTTTTACGTGTAGCCAAAGGAAACCTGGTAGGATACGGAGCATGTCAGGGATGGGCCCTGACATGCCTTTTTTTTAAATTTAATGGAAATGTTCTTCTCTCCGTATTTAATGTGCTAATTACTTGAGGAATTTTACATACCTATGTATCAATGTATCTGATACCTACAATGAAAAGCTATTTTGACTGTAATTCTGAACGATAGGGATGGAGAGCTATATATTCGAAAAAACGTTTTAGATTGTGATTGCCATTCGTAGGTATACTGTATATATACACGTACTCTACTCTAATATGTGATGTTATGAAAGCTTGATATCAATGCTTATACTAAAAACTCGTCTGTTTCAGACTCACTTCAACTTTAAACAAACTGAAGGAGATAATGAAGTTGAACGGATGTAAAACTGCATATAGGTGTAACATGTAAGTAATAAGCTACTAAATCAGAGGCAATACAGATATTTGCTACTTGAAGTTAAACAGAAAAAAAGATAGTACAGAGTGAGGTACAAAATACATGCCTTTACAATATATAGTATGCAACATATTATGTAGTTTTGCTATATTAGTTTATTAAATTTATGAATCCTGAGAAAGCGCATGATATAATTATGCACATGGCACATTTTGCATTATTGTCTGGTTTTTACAATGTGAAAAAATGTGTTTCTCATGTTATGTTCGGTGTGTAACTTACCTAACATAACATACTGTCTAGGTCTAGGTCTAGTCTGTCTGGCTGAAGAGGATCGAATGAGCTAAGCATTAAAAAACAGCCGTCTCGTCTGCGTCTACTTGAACTCACTCTCATACTTCATACTTGACTCTACCAGTTACTGTTTTAACCCATGCAACTCCATCCTTCAGTGTTTTACAATAGTTACGTCTTCATTCACAACAACTGGTGTTGGTTATTCAACAAATGCGAAGATGGCATTCACAAACGATCATCGTTAGTACGGTTGGGTGGATGACGGAAGCTTTCCTTATACCTACTTACAACATACATACCACAAATGAGTAGCATAATATTACATTTATTAGTATAACTAAAATATGTATTAAAAATTATACACATTTTAAAACCTTTTGTGATTACTTCATGATTTCGGATTGTCTAAGGAAGGTTTTTTTAAACCTCCTACGTAAAACCAATCAATCATATAAGAGTTTATCAAAAGAAAGTATGCACATAATGCACTGAACATAAACTTGTGTGTATTGTGAAACTCGGCATTTTCTTGCTTTACAACGGCGTTCCAAGCCAATCAGTTTTATTGCCATTGCATTACTGATCGTATCCTACTTTCAAAAGATAATGCAACAACAAAATTAAAGATTGTACACTGTCGCTCTGTAACTCACGATTCTTAGTGTTTAAGTGTACACTCAACATAATATTCGAATTTGATTAAATTAGGAACAAATGCTTAACTCAGAAGGTTATAAAGTATACAATAGATATTCAAAATATCAGGATACACTACAAAATTTTACTTTAAAGCAGTAAAGTACAATGCTGGATGAATGGGTGAAGATTTACTTTTTTCAATGTAATTATCGTATAACTTTTCCAATGTTAGTTAGTTAGCAACTTCTCGTGAAAAATGCAATGATGCCCGAGAAGATTCGGCCTACCAATCTTTATTATTATTTTCTAGTTACTGCAATAATGCATTTTATTGTAGAACCATGAAACTTCACTAGATAAAGCAAAACAGCAGGAAAACTTTTTTTGTCCCGTAGAAAATCGACTGATGCTCTAAAATTATAAACAATATTTGGGATGAAAGGACTTGTTGATTAATTTATAGTAATTGCATTTGCGTAAGCCTGGCTTGTGGTTAGTCGTTGGAAATAATTTGTACATCTTTTGTAAAAACAGTAAAAACGCATCTTCCACCTTCTGCAGTATCCACTTTTTTACTTTTAGTTAAACTAAATATTCAACCGTTGCAATTTTTTTCACATTTTGACACGATGTAAGTCTTTGTCCGTTGCATAAAAATACCATACCATGCATTAAAAGCAAGTTTCATGTAGTTGACAGGAGGTGCTCCAAGCACAAAATGGTGAAAGCTGGCATGATATGCTGATGTTTTATATACATTAACAGCAACATTTTGTATTGCATATCTCGCATTTTGATTTATTTGCTATATATGAGGGTGGAAAATTATTATTATTATTATGTTTGCATAAACGAAAGCAGGTACAATTATTATTAGAATCTTCATTTAAAAACAGTATAGATGGTATAGATGTGAATGCCTAACATATCTTCTCAATTATTGTCCTGTATATATAAGTCCTGTCACTAGTAGTCTTCTACAAATTCAGTCAGTCTATCAATTCAGTTCTTTAAATTTACATTTAATGCATTAAATTTAATTTCAACTACATATTACATTTAATTTTTATGAGTGTGTATTTATAATTTTTCATGATTGATATGTACCTACAAAGCAAGAGGAGAATAAACGTATTCTCCCATTCACATGATCGACAATAAACCGAACTTTTTGAAAGTAAAAATAGGCACGCAATGAGAAGAGTAGATTATTTACCTGCCTATGTATGGGTACCATTCATAGATGCGTATTCAAAATGACTTTATTATCATCAATATGATATATCGATTTAAACTTTAAATAAAGAGTTAAACTCTTCCAAATTTAGACATTAAAATTGGCAGCAGTGTGGACACCACTGAATTTAATGTGACTTTCTGACATGGAGAGGCTTACCAATTGAGCTACATATATCTCATCGCTCATCATGTCTGCATAAAATTGTTGTTTCATGTCCACTATTTACATGCGACAATATTTACACAAGTACATGTTTTACAGGTACATGCAGATAAACTAATACTGAGTAACAAGACAAGCTCGGTAATTAATTACGCATTAGTTTCTTCAAAAACGCATTAACATGTAACTCTACTGTACATTTATACTATATTATATCATATTGAGTTCCTGTAATAACTGATTCATAGATTTAATAATGAAAATATATCTTCTTATCTACGGTTTATCACGTCTGCTAATATTCATAGGTTCTGGCATAATTATTGGTGCACAATGCCCCGAATGAAAATTTTGTGCGTCAATTAATTAACATTCCCAGCATCTACTAGGCCAAAACTACTGATAGCTGTGCTTTTTTAAATCATTGTGTTCAATATTCGTAAAGAATGAATCATCATCGTCTTTGCTGTATAATCTGCTCTACTTTATTAAGGAATTATTGTCTAAAAATTTCTTATGTTTAGGCAAACTTATAGCTTTTAAAGGTTTCATGTTTGCGGATCAAACGAAATGTTTTAGAAAAACAGAAGCATAACCAGCACTGCAGTGGCTAGTAACAGACTCTTCTGTCAACTTTCCGAGTTATGAGAACCGTGGTGGTTGTTAAAAATCTCATTTTGCCCGTTTGATGGTGGTAGCAGATGCACAGACAAAATTGAAGTAGCAGGACAAAAAGTGGCTGCGGAGAGAAAGAGCGAAAGACACTCTTTTACCCTCTACGGACTCCTAACTGCTGTAAAATATATTGTTAGGATATCAGAAGGTAAAAAGGTAACACCTTTACTAGGACTCCTCCTTGTCTGCCTTATAGTGTCCGCCCAGTACGATAATCATCGTGTTGGCCACCCATCCCAGCCTCAGAAAAAGTTGTACTCCCAAAAAATATCATAGTAATGTTGATGAGGTATTGCATTATAACTCTTAAAATTGACTACATGCGGTAAAAGGTTTCTGGTTTGGCTCTACACGAAGTGCTTCATTTTACTCTATTTACATTTACATTTACACAGGAACACTTGCTCGCTCACTGGGCATGATAAATAAAAAGCTTTTAAAAACTTGATTTTTTTCCTTTCCACTCACCTTATACTACGAATATGTGGCTTACATGATCGTTTAAAAGAAGCCCTCTCACAGGCAGCCAGAATTCATGTCGCATTTTCTTACCCTTATTCCTTCGTACTTTCTTCTCTCTGCTTTTTATGAGCCGAACAATTGTATGTGATAGTGATTCTCTTTTATTCTTTTACCACTACGATCATGTGCAAGAGTTTAAACCAATGCTCAAAGCTTTTTTATTATACTTTTGCGATCGTTTGTTGTTGCTCGTGTGTAAGTATTATGTAGTGTGCACTGTGCACCAATATTGCTCACCTACAATCACTCCTTTAATTTTCTACTCACGCATCGGCGAGGTAAATTATTGTTACTTCTTTCTTGTACAAGTTTTCTAGCGCACAATATAACATGCCCTATGCACGCCTCGTAAAAGGCGAGAATCTTAAAGTAACACTTTAATATAGAAAATAAGGAGGGAGAAAAAAGAAAGAAGTGAATATCATAATATAATCTACCAAGGCAAAACTGCATACAAAGTGGGCATAAGAGTTACACTTTATTATGCACCACTTTCTGCGAGAGAGTTGTGAAAAATAATTAACCTGTTACAAAATATCTGTCTGCCCGCCTCCAGTAAGCGGTGAGAAATTAAACTAAAGTAGTAACATTAGCTTTTAATAATAATCATCATCATCATCACGACACGACATCACGTACATGACATACAATAATGTGATGCATAATTTTATGTATATTCCTACACACAATCGTCTTTTCTTCTTCCCCCTGTCTGCGAACTGAAGTGTTTGAGACATTTTTAGTTCTTCAGGCTATTCCCATGATATGAAATGAGCGTGTCAAGCTGTATATATGCATACATGATTTGTAAAAAATTGATAGGGAATTAACTTTTCATAAAACTTTAATAATACACTTTTTTGTGATGGCCAGTACAAAAGTGATATCACAAACTTGCACTTGACTATTATCGCCTATACTATATCATTAGATATTAAAACACTGTCGCTAACAGTAGCATATACATATCGCTTCTTTACTTATACTTTGTCTCCCACATTCGTTCAAGTGTATCAAACAGCGACAACGTGTTTGAATATTAAAGTGATTGGGAAGCATAAATAAAGAAAGGAAAGAGAGAGGGAGTAAAAAGCTCAAAACTTACAATCAGTGGAAGCACTAGTGTAGCCTTAAGATGCATAAATAAATATAGATACATAATAATAATTATTACGATATGAGAGAGTAGAGCAATTTGACGGAGAAGATAAAATAATAATCATGCTCGTTGGTTTGGTAGTGGACTGATATCAGCTCTAAAAGTTGAGATGCCCTACGAACTCCTTTAAAAACTCATATGAAACATTTCCTATGCATACACATGAGTAAAGCTTTTATGTACTCTCACAAGACTCACAAGTAAACTAGAAGGAAGGAACGAAAATCTCCACAATAATGCAGTGCAGCTCAATCGAGCATAGAAGGCATACATACAAATCACGATGAGTCTACTGCAGAGGTTGAGCACTTTTGCTTCTCTTGCGACTGGTATGAAGTGATGTGATATCATTCTCTCTTGCTGCTGTTGAGCAGACGCCTCTCTATAAAAAGTAAGTCTTCTCTGCACTTCGGATGAAATCTCTTTACAGACCACGAATTCAGTCCGTCATTAGACTTCGATCTGCGAAGGTGATCCTTTTTTATACGTACACATTATTTGTTAATGGTGCCATTTTTCTTTTTCATATTTGTGTAGTATAGTTAAGTATGCAGACAGTGCTTGCTAAATATCATCTTTATCCTCGACTACATCATTTTCTGTGCGTGCTCATCGTTGTCGTGTATAGAATATTACGTAAAACAAAGCAGATAGTTAATAAATACAAAATACATACATATAGCAGTTGTGTCAAGTCAAACGCTTCGTCTCCCTAGTTTAGGTTTAGATTCATCATATTATAAGCATTTCGTTTGATTCACTTCACATACACTACACTACATCATTGGATAGGAGATAAGATATGGTGAGTTTACGAGTCATTCTGGCACAGCATGAAGTAGGCCCACGCTACTACTCTTATTGTTTTCACCCCTTCCCTGAACAATCGTCACGGGACGTTTTCATTTTATGGATGAGCTGAGCTTCATCTATAAAGCAGCCATAGTATTCCATTGTTTTAGGCGCATAATGAAATAGCATTTTCATGTAGGAAAATGGAACTTTTCATATACAGTCAAAAAACGACTAAAATGAATACTTAATTCTTTCAAAATTTCACCTAATCAGATAAAGTTTTATTTGCTTTCTCCTTTCATTAAATTGAAATTTAAAATTATATTCTCAACATAAATAATAAAAAACCACACAATTAATTTATCTAAAAACATAGCCAAAGGGAACAATAATTTTGGCTCACAGTCATAGCTCAAGTCAACAAACGTGTACAGATCTTTTTCTTTTTGTAAAGAAATTATTGCTTAAAAATTGATTGTGTAGTTTGGTCTAAAAACAAGCTTATTTAGGAATAATTTGCTGTTACTTTTTCGTACATGAGCAATTAATTCCAGTTTTTTACTTGTATTAAAGAAAAGGTTTACATTTTTTTAATTGTTTGGAAGCGATAAACTTAACCATAAACGGGAGGAACACACAAAAACCCATTCGACAACCGTTCCAACCCTTTTCCTTAGGGTACCTGTTTCTTTTCTTTATGCCATCCCTTTAAAAAGATTTTATGAAGGGAACGATCTTACCACGTGCCCCCTTTTGTGGCTAGTGATGACTCACCTTTGCATATATGCTGGACTGTGATTTAAATAAGAGCCTGAGGGATTAGATTACATGATGATGCAATGGTGGTGCATACGTAGGGGAGGTTTGTACATTGCCCAGATACTTAAGGCATGTTTATTAATTTCGACTTGGTACGATTTTTTTTTCAATCACGTATGAGGTCAACCTTTTTTTTTAAAAAAAAAGTTGTGATTAGGGCTATCAGCTACGTCTTATCTTAAAAATAGAAATAAAAATTATGTCGTGCGTGATATCTTTCTTGATTAAATTAAGCCGAATTGTGTTTAAGATCGTATGTTGTAATCAAAACCTTTGTAATGATTTGTGGAGAGGAATCTTGAATATCGTGGAATTAGCTTGGAGTTGGTCGACTCCCGTGAATTAGTTATTTGATGACAATGTAAGCTTACACTGAAGCGCATTTGCACGTAAGTAACCTACACTACACTTTCCATTTAAACTATATAACTTTCTGATACTCCGTACATCTGGGATAAAATGGAGCAAATAAATAGGCTTTAAAAATAATGAGCGCCAAGTTCCATCGGGATTAAGAAAACTGGAATTTGTTTTCAGTTTTGACAGGTAGTTAAGAAATAGAAAAATCATTTTCAATTATTTATTCAGTTCTGATAAAACTTGGTATTTGTCTTATCGTACTAGACCCTTAAGATTAAGTAGGAGTAGAAGTTTTTATTCGACTTTTTAATTCCCATCATATTCTATGTTTACCTACATGATGACAGTTATTGCTACCAATACAGTTGGAATTTCACTCTACATCATTCCTTTCATAAGCAACTTACCTAGTATGTACGAATATATATGTAGCAACATAAGAGTAGTGATTTCACTCATGGAATGCGAGGTATAAAGAAAGAAAGTACGAAGAATACTTGCACATTAGAGCTTGTTCTATGATATAGGTAAACTTTCTAGCAACACTTCCATAAAATGTAAACAGCCTGTTTGCAATTCGCATGAGAATTCATCTTCACTTGAACATACCGTTACCTAAAACTGTATTTTGTCCATGTATAAAGATAGAGGATTTTAAAAAGTACTTTATGAATGTAAGCTGTAGGATTTTCATTCAAACCGTTCCATGTAAATGGGCGCAGAATGTCTTTATTGAAAGTGAAAACGAATGCTAAATATTTGTGGCTCAATGAACATTTGCAATTGGCACTGCCTTAACATTTTTATACAATTTTGAAAAGAAATCGCCTACATTTTTCTTTTTGCATGCGATATCTTATAGTTGTGCTTGAAATATTTTGTGTTGAGCAACTAAAAGTGGGCGAAGACATCAGTTTTATTATGGTGTGTACATGCATTGAAGAAAAGAATATGCACATAATATATTTTTGGCTGCCACTCCTCCACGTGTGTAACATACATTACATACTGGCTCATGGAATACTAGTACTCATGTGAAGTAACTTTAAATGATCTTTGAATGTTTGCTTAATTTATTTGCTACTATCGAATTGACATCGCAAATGAAGTATGACTTTCCTTGCCATTTTAATACCACGTTCGAAACTCGGAACAATGAACTTCTTGGCAGATGCCGTGGAATGTTAAAGCTTTTACACAAAAATGAATCGTTACGTCAGACAGGACTAAAGCATGTATCATAGTATGCATATATATCTTACGTGCAATATTGGCATTAACGAGAATTACTTTAAAATCTAGAAACATCCACAAAATGATACAGAAACAAGTAAACTAAGGCCGTATAGAGAGGTATAGTATATCCATTTCTTGCAATAAAATTAACCAAAAACTGGAAGTACTTGGGTGATGATCGTGTATTGAGACAAACAAAACACACAACCATTTCATGAAAATTGAACAAATAACCCGAAGATAGTCTCGCATTGTTATTTTCTTGTACGTTAAAAGTTTGTTTTAACAAGACTCGAACGAGTTTTAAGTTGTAATTGTCAACTTGGTCTTTAGAACCCGGGTGGAAAAGGCACATCATTTAATTCATATAGGTATATGTTTGCCAGTAAAAATAGGGTAAAATTTTAAAAAGAACTCTCTGTTTAAGCAAACCAGACAGGAGACGTAAGGAGAAACTCAACCCTAGTCAGTTAGTCTACCAAATAATATAAACAATGGAGTAGACTAAACTACTAAAACTTCTCTAAAACAATAGCATCTATTCATAATCATCATCATCGCCGTTGTCAGTGAAGCATCACTTATATTCGTGCTCAGCCACCACCACATTGCAGCCATTTCACCAGGCTCCTCCATTTTATTTTAGTTTTCTACGCTAAAACATTATTTCCAAATAAGCATAATGTGTAATATTCCCTGCATCAGCTATACTCCTCGACATTTCGTTTTGTTTCCACCCAAGTATGATTTTGATGATGGGGTGGTGGTGACGGTGATGTTTTACATACGCACATTCATATTATTTATTTTCATGTGTCATCATATTCATAAAGATAAGGGAGTAGACGTAACAGAAACAGAAAAGTGGTGGTGGAAGTAGCGGCAGCAGGCACACGCCACACATGAACTCATACACTGACTCGTCATGCAAACGCTAAAGCTGGTGCAGCAGTGGTAAAAGCCCAAAAGCCGACTATATTCAATGTTCAAGTAAAGGGGTATATTTCTCCCCTTCTTCGGAAATAAAGGGGTTTAAAACTTTCTTCCTCCTTGTGAGCAGTAAGCATGCTTAAGCACACAAGAGGGATAGACAGATATTTTCCCTGCTAACAACTCAGACTCATTAAATGCTTCCAAATCCGACCTATAAAATTGCATGGAGGAGAAATGTATGATTATAGCATAAACTACGACGACGACGACGTAACCAACAGTAGTAAGTGGAATGCTTCTCCTTTCAGCCAGCATTCACTCATTATACATATATATCGAGCTTCACTTTACGGAACAAATTTTCTCCACATAAAATATAAAATGATATATGAAATAACATTGGCAATCGGATCGGGTTAGTTTTTTAAACAAGTAAATATCATGGAAAGAAGCATAAAGTATGAACAAATATTACATATATTTATTTATTCTCAATGCTGAATTTGATATACATACGTTTCTTGTGCTATAAACATTTGTATGTATTATGTCAATTTCCAACTCTATTCTGCGTGCATAAAACACCCTGTAAATAACTGGGAGGGCTACTTTAATGCTTCCGTATTTTATTTCCTCCACTGTAGATACGCTATAAATATATTTTGTACATGATTGTAATAGTATACAATATTTTGTGCTTAATTTTTTGCTCCAGATTTTAATCACCAATATTTCTATCCAAAAAATACGCTTATTCATTCAAATTGTCAGTCAGTGGCATCTGGAATTACTTTGATTTTTACTAATCCAACATTGCCTACTTGTCACATGCACTTTTTGTGAGAACTTTTTATTACTGAATAAAAAAAACAGAATTAATTTATTTCCAGTACGTACAAGAAAGAAAAGTGGGTACACTCACACTTACATATTGGTTCATTTGCATAGGGACTTTCATCCTAAATATCTGATGCCGATCAAAGTCGAAAAGTGCTGTATTCACGCATCGTGTGGAATAAAGTTCCAAGACCCTTTTTTTAAATAAAAAAAATCGATCGATTGAATTGGATCGACAGGACATTGAGAAGTAAATATAAAAAATCATAATAACACAGCAACCTCACGAAGCAGACAAGATCGTTTCTGCACAAAAAATTAATTTACATTCGTACGCACGAATGCCGCTGTTCTAACATGCAGCAGCTCACAGTATAATTATAAAATGGTGAGTATTTGTAAAACAGCGTCATTCACAAATAGAGAGAGATCGATGTTGATTCAAAAAAGAGAATATGCATCACATATTGCGAGTTTTATTCAAAGTGAGACAGTTTATCTACGATTTGGTTAGCATTTGCATACAACTTCCATTCATGTATTACACTTTAAATACCCTAACCCTAACCATCAACCATAAATCAGAATAAAACGTGAACTGCTTTAGTTACAAGAAGCACCTACACACATAAAGTGTTACAGTCCTAATACTTACATTTAAACGAAACTTATTTTAAACAAGTAAAGAAAAAGCGGCATTGACACTTGTGCCATTATTCCTTCATGAATGCGTCACAAATAGGCAGATAGATCACCCTTATCATTAGTATTCAGGTGGGCCGATGCGTAACGGTAATCATCCTCAAATATACGAATACGGCCAGCTTTCAGTCAGCGAACTTATGGCATGAGCCAATCAAGCAAGGATTGACTATATTTGAGTATCCATCAATAGTAAACAGTATTTACATCACATATTGCACACAATAAAGTTATAAAGCTATCACGTATGTATAACACAGTGTTACTTGTGTAAAAATGAATACAATCAAAACTTTTTCTCCTTTCTTCTTCTGGCAACACAAATTTATGCTTCATTGATATTGAATCAGTCCAAATCATTATCATTGCGGCAGTGTTGGAAAGTTGGAATTGGTTATGATGAAAAGCGATATCATTTGTATGTGTAAGTAAACATACTAGAAAATTTACCAGCACGCGTATTTAATATGCACGTTAACTTTTGTTCATCAGTATAATGCGTTTAATATTTTAACATATTCAAACAATAACTTTATGACTTGGTCCTGATCCAGTGTCAGTTTAGGGTGTTGTTGCACCGCCTAACATGTAGCACACATAGTTCTTTTGTTCTGGATGGGTTCATATACATAAAATAACACTTTATTATGTGTGAGGCATATATTAAAAATGCTAACCCTAATGAAACAAATATAATAATTACGGTTGCAACTCTTGTTTTTGGTTGAAATAATCAACCAAAGTTGTTGAATCACTTGTGCATTGTTACTAATGTGGTATAAAATGAGCGTTACTATTTCAGTTTTAATTAGCAATATGCCTTACTAAACACGAGAGAAAACAACCTATAGGAAACAGCACACTATATGATCACGAGATATAAAAATGCGTATAATATAATAAAATAGACCCGTAGGACTAAACGTTTTTCTAATACAAACATGCTACAAAACTATGATACGTCTATACATATATTGGCTGTCATGCTTAAATTAATTATTGTGAGTAACAAGAAAGGAAGTGTTTTGTTATCTCGTGACTAAATAACGAGACAAAAAATGATACACCTCTAAAGAGAAGTTTTGTAGGCGCTCATCGGGGATGCTAAAGATTGGCAGCTATTGTTTACCGACTTGGTCGGAAAAACTTTAATTTGGCAACCAATTTTGCCTTTTGATATTGAAGGGCGATTATCAATATGCCCCTACAATATGCACCCTACTCAGTAGCGTAATGTAACTCGCAGTAGTGGAGTGACTCGCCTTATTCAGTTTTACGTTTCAATTCAAGTTTAATAAAAAAAACTCAGGGGTCTATTCTGTCATATTATTAACTACTTTACTTTTACAAACGCACAAACTGTGGGAGATGAACAAAAGGTTTCCCTGCTGGTACTGTGAAGTATGAAACATGGCATGCCAGTCAGAAAGAAACACCCCGATTGCATTTTGATATTCGATTTTCTCTTCAGAGGTGTCATTTTAAAAATGTCTCAAGATGACAATTTGTAAAAATACTGAATACAAACCAACGCCACTACAATTTTACATGAGCTGTCCATATAGTTGACATTCACAGGTGATGGGATTATTTTTCGAAATTTAAAAAAGTGCTTTTAAGTGATTGACACAACTGTTTAACTCTTCCTCCCACCATTATTGAAGCAAATCTACAGGACTGTCAATTTATATGTATGTATACAAATACAGTTTGATCCAGTTGTCTATTCCTAAGGTATTTTACAATGACAATATATACAATAAATTATTCAAGGTACGTACGAACAATAATAATAACCAGCATTGTAACACTAACTTTAGGTGACTCCATAATATTAAGTAGCAAAGAAGTTCTAGTTATACTGCTGTTGTACAGCATGCATAGGCATAGAGGAACACTTACACTTCTTAAGTAAGTTGTTGACTCCTTTCTTCGCCTAAAACAGCAAGGCTACTAAAATGCTGGGTGAGCTAGATTCAATCTGTTGTCTGTTTTTTCACTCTTGTATTCAACAGAGACGATGATAGATGAAGATAATGAATCTTGCTATCCTAGGTCATCATAATTATGTGCCAAATTACCATTGTTTCTTGATCAATCTGCGGAACTTGAAATGATTTTTGTAATAAATTTTCTTCTGAGTCTTCGATTTCAGCCATTTCACTGATGACCCTAATTTAGTCCTTCACAATCAATCATTATTATTATTCCTTGTAGACCGCATTGCCAGAGCAAGTTTTCCCAGACCCGTGACTCCTCTCAAATCTCATAAGACAAGAGCAGTCTGCAAACAATGCATTGGTTTTGCCAGCACACTTACTTCGCTATCCCATTAAAGCTTATAAATAAGCAGTGTGCTGTATACAAAGTAACACGACGACGACACTGACGGCAGAGCTTAAACTGAAACAGTAAAAAAGTAATGAATAATAATAACAATAAAAAAGATAAAATAGATCGTCGTTTTTAGCAATTCGTTTAACAAAGATATGAATAACAACTCAAAGCTAACAGAATTGTTAATTATACCTTGATAATATTGAATACATCCAGTTTTTTAAGTAAAAGGGCTCGTTCGTTTCTACATTTTACGTTGAACAAAAGTAGGAGATGAATTGTTTCTCTTTATTCTTCGGGCAAACTGCTTTTAGAGCACATTTATTGTGATGTGAAAGATGTGTACAGTACGTGTACGTGGCACGGTGCTACATCTTATTTTTTCAGAAGTGAAAATCTGTAAAGACCATTTTAAAGCTTAATTAATGGGGATTCAAAGCATGTTTTTGTATCTACGCATAGTATTTTTAGGTAAGCTCACTTACGAAGTCTTTATTTTTAAAATCTTTATAAACTGTGACACAAAACAAACCTGAAGACGTTTATGATGACCCATGTCATGTCTAGTCATAGGGAAGCCCTGAAAGTGAAATTGAACCTTTTGTTACAGTTATTTATTTACGGAAGTGATTATGACGATGACCAAAAAATAACGTTGGTTTACAAGCAAACATACATAAGGCATCATCATGTTGTCCTTTTCCTGACCGTAGGGTACCAGATTTTTTAAAGAGTGAGATTTTGTTCACTGAACGGATGGACCTGCAATAAATACGGATTTGTTTATTGTACCAGAGTCAAGCTGTAAAAAATATATACCTATGCATAAAAGTACATACAGGCAAGAATGAAAAAATAAGCAAACTGGATTTTTTTTTACTACGGGCATTGCTAAACCTTACGCTTCCTGTAAACTAGCCAAGGCACAATCCCGTATGCATACATACCCATGATTCATGATGATGACGATGATGAGCAAAGGGTCTTCTCTCCCTCTTACAACATCACGACAAGGGCACAAGCTCAATGTCCTACTCTCTGCTTTTGAGTCCGGTTTTTTATGATCCTTTCAAAATGAACCGATCCATTACTCTTTTGTGTAAAAAAAGTACCGTCTTTCTTGGTCTCCTTTTTTATTTTGTCGTATGACGAAAGATGAAAAATCCTTTTGTTGTGGCAAAGTATCCGCAACCCACTGTTGTGCTGCAAACAATCTAGGTCCTTGCATAATGCTGGTGATGAGGAGGAAGGCATGTCGAGATGTATAAAAATTAAAACTGGGTATGTGTTGCAACATCCAGTTTAAAAAAGTTATTGTCTTTCAAAAGTCCAGTTCCTCCTAGCAAACAAAACATGAGATATTAGAACAGCTTCATTTTTAATTTGTCTGAGCTTTGAAACTGTTTTGAAATGCAACCAAATGACCAGTTCTCGATTTCTAATGGTACTTTCCAATGCTCTACTTTTGTTTTGATTCTTTAGCCACATAAAACAGTAGTATACTTATAACCTTTAAAGGTCATAAACTTATTATTACAGCACGCACTCACTCAAAAACTTTTTTTCTTGATGGTTAGTGATTATGGCACTGAATTTGTCTCTTTGTCCAGGTAAAAGACGTTTGGAAGGTCCTCTTTGCGTAAAAAGTCACCAGAAAAACTTACTTACTTACGGTCTAACGGAATATTCCATAACACAGCAAAATCTTTGACGAACAGACAGTATGCATGAATTTTTGAAAGCAAAATGTTTTAAATCAGACAGAACGCTTGGAGCTCATGTCTTTACAATGTTATTTATCCGTCTGAAATCTGTAGTATAAAATATCATCATCATTTGGATTGGGTTTTTTGGAGTGATCGTTAAAAGAAACATTATTATAACAATCTCATCGTCTTCATTCGCAAATTACATTGGGATTGCCATCGTCTCATAAAATCTTTTTCATAAATACATACAACAGGAACAGAGATTTTCCATATAGAATCATTGGCAGTTTTATTGTCCGTTAAGTTTCAAAATTATCATTGCCAAGATTAGTCTCCGATGATGCTAAGGAAAGCCGCTCTTTTCTTGGAATGTACACATGGGAAGCAAACCAAGAATGATCTCGTGCTTTCTGAGCAACAACATCATGAGATTAGTACCGGTGAATTTGGCAGTTATTTTTTGGCATATTTTTACACAATGTAAAGATGTAGAATATAGCATTATACCCAAGCATACAATGTTTAATGCAAGAAAGATCCAAGATTTTGGACAAGAAAACCACAAGAAGATGTGGTGCATGATCATGATTCCAAAACTATGCGTAATCACGAGCAGTGCTATCTACGAAAGAAAGCATTTGAGTGTGAGGTGAAGATTCTCTGCTTGATAGAATACGCAACACAACATCAACTTTGCATCTCTTTACATGTTTGACTATTAAAAATAGCTGCAGACCAGAGCAGTAATAAGTAAAGTGAAATCTGTCATGTTACTTTTATATGCTTGTGTAAGGTGCTGTATGTTGAGCAATTACATACGCTGACTTGATGGTCGCGGTAGCTAAGCTATCTAGATAATGACGACGAAGATATGTTATTGTTCTTATGAAAGAATATGACAATGAAGAAAAAGTAAACTCCTTCATAACCTGACGAGATGAGTCGTTGCCTCTGTGTCTGTTACATTGTGTTTATGACGATTGAGCATGTGAAGGGGTCTTCAGCACATCTCCTCATTGCTTTTTGCTAAACTTCCTCATCAAAATGTGCCCGTGTGTGGAAAGCAACTATGTACAAAAAGATTCTGTACTTGCACAGTAACTTGCTCGTTGAGCTCTTTTGGTAACCAGCAGTCAATTTCTCGCATTAAAAAAATTCGCTCGCTTCCTCACATACATGTCGAAGTACGTACCTTTCGAACATGTGAGTAGCTCTCTGTATGTGTTTTGTGAAAAGCATCAAGCATCGTCATCTATTCAACTCTTTTTTAGCTTGCTTTGCTTGCATACATAATCATACCACACTTCGTACTCAAATATCACAACATCAGCGTTATTACTGTAGGCCATGTACCAAGCAAACAAACTCATCTCACGTACCAGCGTTGCATGTAAGTTGTGCACGTAAGAATAATAATAAGAAAGAGGCGCACATGAAGTAAAAAACGTATGAGCGCACCACAACTCTTTCCTTGCAGTTTTTTCATCATTGATGATCATGTTCTCTCCTTACCACCACCAACAGTGCAGTGAGTGTGCAGTAGTCGCGAAATCAGAATACCTATTGCCAGCTTTCGCGTCGTCTCCCTCCACTTGAATCTTTGCAATCCTTTCAGTGTTATAGCTTCATTTTGGCGCTTACTCTCTTCCCAGCATCATTTTTATAAACAAGGTCGGTCACATCCCATCATAATAATCTAATCCAGGATTTTTTTTGCAAATCTTATTGTTGTACTGTAAGTGTTGTATGTAATGTGATGTTATGGTGGTGGTAATGACTCTCTCTGGTCGTAATAACTTTTGTACCTTGCTATCTGTGCATTATATCATTTTCTACTTGAAATGTACACACTCAGGGAGGGAAAGGGAGACAGAATACAATAAGTTGTGCACAATTGAGAAAAAATATTTTTTTATACATAAGTTGGCTGAACTCCCTCACTCTCATCTCTCATGGAACCATAACTTCACCTTTGGAGTTCTAGCAAAAAAGGTATATATAGATATAGATTGTGATGTTGCATTATAATAAAATTACTCTGAGAGAAAAAGGCGTGTATAATATTGTATTATAATAGGTTTTAAACTGCAATGACTGTTTCTAATGAACTTGCGAACATTTCCCACTGCTTATTACTGTATTTACCTAATGCAGCAACAGCAAGCAAGTCAGGTTGATTTTTTTCTTCCTTGGAGCTAATCCTCATGCATCCTCTTATCATTCAACAGACCAAGTGGTTATTGTGGACGGATGGACTTTATGCAAAAAAAAGTTCCTGTAGTGATAATGTGAATACAGATATATATTGAGCGTGTGTACATTCTGCATGGCAAATCATTTTTTACATGCATGCATACATATTACATTTTATATACATAACTCGTCTGCCTGCGTGCATCTGACATTTTTTGACGGTTAGTTGTTCCATGACTGAAGCTGCACTACTACTACTACTACATGGCTGTCAGTCAAAAACTTTTTAAAGCTAAATATAATAAAAAAGCAACTTAACAAGAAAGTGACCCTATAGCCATCCTATCAACATCACACGAACGGACCAGAGCAAAAAGATATAAGATATACCTACTATTTTTGAGATAAGTATCGTTTGCAAATTCAACCCAATTATTGTGTTACCAATGTGCATAATATATATTTTATATTGCAATGTCGTGTAGCGGTGGTGGTGGTTGTGTTGGTTGTTGGTACATTGGTGCAGATCCGTTCTTCTTTCATTTCTCACTCTCATGTTTTGATGGTCATCATCAGCTAATACAATAATAATATATAATGGTATAAAAATGCCAGCTGCAAGCATCTGCTATTTTGCTACCGGTGCTACTTTACTCATTCAGTGAACTGTCAGTCAAGAGCAGCAGTTATACTTTCGTGACTACTGTTGTCCTGTTGTTCCCTTTCACTTCCTGAGAAGTCTTCATTATTTCCTGGAACGGAGTTCCTATGTACAAGAAAGAGCAACCTGCTTAATTTGAAGTTTGCGTTGTTGTAAGCAATAGAATCCGGATAGGCATCAGTTCACACCAAATGACTTAAACACAGAGGTTAAAGCCAAGCCACTGGACTCTATTTGTTGACTGAATGGCAAACATTTCATTACTCCTGCCATTAGAGTGTCATTATTACTTTATCTTCCTTTTTTCAAGGTGGTGGAATAAAAAGAAGACAGAAAACAATAAGCACGTACAGTCCCGTGCAATATTTATACAAAATGAAGAATAAGTACAAAACTAAACTAAACAAGCTGGTTATTTGCATGGATGTACGTATGTATGTAATTCTTCCCTCGCAATTTTATCCTTCACAGTTTTCAGTCGGTCAAACACTTTTTGCCTGTTTCTACCGTTGATGCGTTTTTGCTAGTGGTGGTCATACACCGCACGAGCAACCATTGTATTGCACAAGATGAGATCATCTAATCTTACATACAAGCACACTACACATGCACAACGTATCAATCTCTCTGCTGCTGCTGCTTAGCAAAATTCTCCGGTCTCCGGCCCAACACCATATTCCACGAGTTTGCGCATCCACTTGCTTAGGCACCTAAGAACAATACGGACATATTATAAACTTTCTGGCTCCATTCTGTGGTAGAAAGTAAGTGTGCTGGTGGAAATTCTGGCAGGATTGTGCATTCGATTGTAATTTCGTTTATTAACAGTTTTAGATCGTGTATTGTGGAGCAGCTGTCATTATTTTCATTAAAGAAGTTCTTCGCGTATATGTAAATTACGATTATTAAACGAAAAGTATAAGGCATCATTGAACTTTCTTGAAAGTAACAGCTGTAGTATGTGCCATTTGCCTTTCGCAAAATAATGTTTATTATTATGCATTTTTTCTTTAAAAATGTGCTACACTCAAGCATTGCATCTCCCATCATTTTTCCCTTGTCGTTTTATTTATATCCATGTAAAATATTTTTCATTGTTTTGATAAAAGTGCCGCCTGCATAACTACTACTTGATCTCATCTAAAATTATATACATATGCATGCGGATTGTAAAAATGCCAAAATTACACTGGTAACCCTGATGTCGAATTTTGCAGAAACTGAATATTTGAATAAGGAATTCATCATACAAAATATTACCTAGCTATTATCCATTGTGGTTGTCGCATCTTTCGTTACAAAGTTTCATCATAAACGTTTCATTCTATGACAAACGCAATGTTCTTCTAAATTTATTTACAAATACTTATATTTTATCAGTACATATATCGTCGCAGGTAGCTCTTGAGAAGCTACCAACTTGCTATAAAAACGATATACATGGTTGCAAAAATAGAAAAATCCATTGTTAGTATTACAAAAGAAAGTAAGTTATTACGCAGTGATAATCATCAATAACAGCTTTGCTCACAGAAAACATTTGAAAAGGTCTTCAGTCAACAGGACAGTTTAATAAAAAGGGTCACTGCTCAACGGGTCAGTATTGAAGCTAACTGCAGTAATATGTGAATTTGCATATCATTTATCTGATCTAAAAAGTCAAGCTTTTATATTATACTTATCATGCAGGGAGAACAGAAAGGTGAGAGGGAAAGACAAAAAGATATTTTTGTTCGTTGTGGAAATGGTCAACATTTCATGATTCACAATGATGATGAGGTGCAATGACGAGAGAGTCAAGTAAAGAGAATTGGGTGTAAAATTCTGTAGAAGAGAGATACACAGCACAAAACATTTCACATATAATAGATGCATACGGATAGCACACTTTTCTGTAACTTGACTGTGGCTCTGGTTCTGCCTGGTTCTGTTCTGTCTAGCAGTTTTTTTCACCACCACCACCACCGCCGCCGTCAACTTGATATGATCTTCATCATGCATTACCAAACCAAAATGTTTTTCGTGCTACTGCATGGTATTAAAAGAAAGGATTGCCTACTCACACATATGAAAAATATATATTAAAGCAGAAAGTTCAATGTTGTTATCCAAAATATATGTAAGCAGAAAATACGCTCATGTGAGTGTGTTGTTGAGCTGTGCAGGACAAATACAGCTAAAAGAGTTACTTTATAGATTTTGTACCTTAAAAGCTAATGTGTTTGTACTACTATACTGACTTGTGAAGATAGATGGGTGGACTATGAAAAAGAGCGAGCTTTTTTAGTAGCTTGCCTATTCATTGAACGTTCTCCTCTTTTTTTTTTATGAAAAAGCGTGCAACAAACAGAACATATCTATTATAACCCATTCTCTTGACAGTGTATTCACTCATTGTGATATTTGCTATGCAAGTTGGTAAGTTGGAAAAAAGTATTAGCAATCTAGCTTTGCCTGCTTGCAATGATGATATTACTGATGATGATGATGGTGGTGGTGGTAGCTGCAGTTAGTCTGTTGGTGTTGGCAGTATAAGCGGAATATTGTATAGCATGATGCGTACATGGCATAATGGCATACACACAAGAATACATTTTTATACTCTGTTTCTACATTATATGTTGCACAAACACTTTTTTAACATTTTATTCCCATCCAAATTTTTAGCTCTCTCACTCAAGTCTCAAGTTTTTACCACCACAAACGACTACCACAATTGTAAGTAAAGGGTAATATTATACACATGCATGCAATGTCGGCTATGTTTCATATAGTTTTGTTTTTATTTTAGCTCTGCGTTAACTTGGAATATTATGATTATTACTTGGGTTCGCCTGCCTGCTTTTCACTTGCTTACTTTTTCCACTACTGCTTACATAGACTTGCTGTGGTGTGGACGAGCTTTTTTGTATTTTTTATTATTGTTATTATTGTGTCTTCTTTGTAAAACCTCGGTTGTGTGCCTATTACAACTTGGCTTCTGTCTGTCTCTCTATCTATCCCTGCTGCTCTTACTTGCTGAGGTTGAGTTTAAGTGTACATCGGCAATAGAGTCTCATCATCATCTTTACGAAATCTTCATGTTATACAGCATAGTGTCGTAAAGTAATAATAGTACGAGTGAAGAAGAGATGATGAAGTTGAAGTGGCGAAGTGAAGGCAAGAAAGCAATATTGGCAGTAAAAGCAGAGAGTCATCATCATCTTCACCTCAGATTTCTAAGTAAGTTAAGTATATACCTAGTACACATTAGGAAGAGGCTGCGTAATCTCATTTTATACATGCACACAAAATCGCAAAACATTACTCACATGCAATTCCCATTACTATACGAAGATATTGTCCTCGCGTTATTAAACTTTTAAAATATGATCAGTTAGTTAATAGGAAAGGAGGATGAGGATATAAGCTTTGAGTTGAGCAAAATTCAGATAATATTTAAGACATAAAGGTGTGTAGCACAGAAAAAAACACATGACTTTACAGTAGCAACTAGTTACATAGAATTTTTTTCTCTCTTGTGGTCTTTGCAAGCCAAAAAATATTACATATTGGTGGGTAGTGTGCGCTTGTACTGGAAAAAGCAGAAGAAGATATGTAACAACTTTGTCTCTTCTCTCTATCATCATACCATGCGAAAAATTCACTTGTTACAACAATTCCATGAAACAAGAAGGGGGCAGGAATATGTGTAAGCATGAGCACATAATGTACCTAAAATATGCAGTCAGTATTTTTCATATGAACTGTCCAGTTCAGTTCAACTCGTACACAGCTCTCATAATTTTGTCGACGTGATTCTCTCTTTCCCCGGCAGTGATGACGATCTTGGTGTAAAAAGTAAAGTGCGCAGAGATAAGATTGTATTGTTAGCAGACACAGGCCAAGAGTAAGAAACGTTCTTAAGATATGGCAGCAAGCTGACCATGCATTGAAGATGGATAAAAAGGTAAACTTTTTCCGTTGCTCCTCTTGTGTAATGCTGATCTTCTTCCAATACAGCAGATCAGTTGGCAATACAACTTTGATCATGAACAGTCGACTTGTGTCAGCGATTGGGCCTGCCCAAGTGCTCTTTACTTGCTGCTGCTTTCTTGCAGTAATGTACCTACCTATTCAGTGCGAGGTGATTGTGCTCCAGAAAAATATAATTAGTTTCAAAGAAACTATTATTATCTACTAATGGAAGAATATTGTGACATTATCGACCTGGATGAAATTAATTATTAGTTTTTTATTAGCAAATTTTCTTTCGTCTAAATTGCGACTGTATCAAAAGAAGATAAATACGACATTGTATGGAGAGATATGCTTTTTATTTAAGTTTATATGCATTTTAGTGTCTGTTGTCCGTGTAAGAAAACGCAATGTAATTTTGTTCGCTTCTTTTTGATAAATTTGTTGTTTGTAGCTTCGTGTGCTCAGGACATTCACAAGAGATACTTTTTGGTCATGGTAAATAAATTAAAAGATATGGTGCCGATGAATGGAGATCAAGGTATTAAAAAACACATTTATCAATAGAATGAGCATTTTTATTTGGAATTTGCTATCAAACAAGAGTGAAGTAAAAAAATAGTAAAAAGTACGGAAGGAATACTTCCGTGAGAAAATCGGAACTAAGGGACAGAACAAAATTTAGATATTTTTAAAGATTTTGGAGAAGAATCATAGGTTGCAACAGGGGTTTTAAAAAACTCAAAAATGTAAGTGCGTAACCTGTAAAGATTTTCTCACATCGTTTATTCATCATTTAAGTGGCATAACGTGTTTCCTTTTAGTTTGCAACTGATGCATTTGTGTAGGAAATTATTTATTCCCTTTGGATTACTGATGTTCCATATCAGTGCTCAAAAAGTGTATCTTTTGATTTGGAAAAAACTTTGACAGTAAAGAATGACATCGTCGATTTTTTAGTAATTCATGCACCCATAAAAAGATGTGTAAATATACAAATTAAGAAAAATGTAGGTTCCTAGTTCCTATGTTTATATCTGTGAGATGAAAAGCGTAATATTAAAAAGATTGGGCAAAAAAGTCTGGTTTCAATTGATTTTTAAGGAAAATCGTGGGAATCCAGAATCCCTATGTGAGCTACACTGTGAGAGATTTTCTGCTTATATTTATATTTTCATTTCTCACTTTGTTAAAAAACAGAGATTTTTTAACGCTGCTAAAGACGATGATGATGATGATCCGTGTTTTTATTCTTTCCGAGTGATTAGCAAGTTGTTCTGGGTCCTTTCAGAACCCATAATGCATGTTTATATAAGTATAGTAGCAAGGGTTTCCTTGTTTAGTTTTCCATATATTGTTAAAAAACTCAATAGGTAGTTGAATAAAATGTAAAAAAACGAAAGGAAACTGAAACTGGGCAAGCCGGTAGGGACCCTACAGGGTTTATAAGGCAAGCCATAAGCAAGGGTAGGGATGAGTAGTGATGAAATCCTTACTATTTATAGTAAACTGGAAAGGAAATGTTGTAACTTCCGTATTTTTTAAGTGGGAAGAATCTACTACCTTTCATACCGCAGTGTGAAGGGACGACCCTTGAAGGGAGAAGGAGATGAGTAGAAAAATACCTTACGCAATGTGCAAGGTTGCTTTTTATGTTTCAAAATATTAAGAGAGCGAGGGGACCCGTATCAGGAGGGGTTGTCACACAAATGAATCACAGCTCTCATCATCATCAAGATATTATTTTATCAGTGCATTCCTCAAGTCTCTTCTCTAAAAATAAAACTTTTTTTTGTCCTTTTGTAATTGGTCTTAAAAAAGCAGGTGATGAATAAAAAACGTTGTAGCTCTGTAGGAAAAAAAGGCTGATTTCACTGTTGACGTACTTATATTTTTCCTCCATGGAAGTAATTATTTTTTATTCATTGTGAAAGTCTTCATATATAAATGAGCAGTTTTGGTGGTGGAAAGATAAACTTTGCGACCTAAAAAACTAGAAAAGTTTTATTTAGGGTGGAGTGACCGTGTGAAAATTTTCCCGTGTTTTTTAGAATTTTGAATCGATATGGCTCTGATCCCTTTACAGCTATAAGGCCACCTAAAGTATAAAGAAATGTCGAAATTACAATTACATTCATGCTTTATGTAATTATAACACGGGATAATAAGTAGATGGATGTGTGGTTGAAAAATATTAAAAAGTACAAGTATCATTTCTTTCATGGCATCGCATAAACATATCATTCCACACCATTTCTCAGACTCACATTGGTTGCTGAATGGGATTTGTTCGGGGAAGCAAATGCGCAGGTCATGAGAAGCGTACATTTTGCTTACTTGGGGAGTGTGAAATGTGTAAGTAGATGGTACACAAGTACGAATGAAGGAGAGAGGAAGAAGGAAGGAACTGAAAAGTAATTGTGGAAATCTAAAGATTCAAATTCATGAGATCATTTTCATTGTCACTTCATCAGAGTTCAGAATAGTCTTCACTTCAAGTTTTCTCTAAAAATAATAATACATTTCATACTCTGTCTGTATGTTATCCACTTCTACTATAGCTAGTTTAGGTCAGTAAAATTCACACTACAGGGAAACGGGCATACAGGGAAAATCCAATATTTCTTATTCACTTTTATGTCATAAATATTTTTCGGCAGAGCATGAATTTGTGCTATCATAGGTACATGTTAGTGTCATTTCAACAAGGGCGCTGCTTGGTATGACTGAACGTTTAACGCACTGTACAAGTCTGTTTTAAAAAATATAAAAAATGAAAAGGAAAAAATAACAATTAAGGCTGTAAATTTGGCTCCTTCTTACATTTTTCTTTGTAATTATTACGGCGCGTGAGTGTTATTGCTTTAATATTGTCGTACGAACGAAACGAAAGCGAAAACATAAAGTACCGTAGTTTTATGGTGGTCATATTGTTGGGAAGATTGTTGTGATACTTTTAAGAACTGTTACTCTGCGATATGCCTGCTGTATTCAAAGCCATTTTGAGGCTGAAGGAATTTCTACTACAGATCAGCAGCACGATTCAAGTAGTACAAGGAATAGATACATAGTTTACACATTTGGTTTAGCAGACGTTCCACGGGGTCATGAATCTTTTTTACCAAGATCTTATCATAAAATATATTGCCCTACATTATTTATGTCTCATTTTCCAAGTTAAAAACTTAACATCACATTTCAAGATTCCACTTTTTCCCTGCTGCATGGATATCTTAATGTGCCTTTAAGTACCTTCCTTCAAACTTCAAAGTATGTAGTATCTCTGATTTACGAGAAAGATCTTAAGTATTGAAGGTAACAGGTATGCAGACAAACATAGGTACACATACAAAAATCCTACGGAATTTCTGC
>JAQIXW010000337.1:0-34201 GCA_034700685.1 Willowsia buskii
TATGTCTAAGGTGTAATATGCCACTTTTGTGTGGGAACCTTTAAAGACAATAAACCATTATTATTATTATTATTATTATGGTGGCGTCACTATTCACTCCTTCATCCAGCATCCTTTGGAGATGACGATTTTGTTTACTTCCGGTTCCAATGCCACTTTCCATTTTGATGGTAGGATGCAGCGCAGGCGTTGATATAAATATTCACGAAGCAGCTTCCGAATGGATGTCGAAAGTCCTTTTATGATGACGCCACTCGTGCTCGGGACGCCTGCAACAACAAAAAACCAAACAAAAAGCACGACAATCATCATCAACCACGTTTTTAATCGCATTCTCCTAGATCTTATACATGAATACATAATTAATTACAAATTAATTAGTTAATGATTGAACCATGATGAAAATCCAAACCCAATTTATTACCACTGATTATTCTGAAAACGAGAGTAATCCCCAGCCAAGTTCAGAGATGATAGCATCCACTCCTAAAATTACAGATTACAGGAAGAGTCAAGGTGAGTTGTCAAGGTGTGTGAAAATTACAGCGGAGGATTAATTAATTACAAAACTAATTTGTGCTGGAAAATCCATAAATTTCGAGCAGACAAAACATAGACAGTAATTCTTGTTGTTTCCAAGTCAACGAAGGTTTCACCAAAACTGTTAAGTCAGGTCATTAGGTCAACTAGTTAAAAAATCACAATTCTACACTTCCATCACAAGAGCACAAGGGCAAGTGATCTGCCGGGAGTAGTGAATGACGTTGCCACCCACAATATTTGAATGATTGGGGCATCGTGGTACAAAATGATACATAAAAATTCTACAGCATCTAGTGCAGAACAAAATGTATGAGTAGGGCTGATGCTACAGATATGCTAATCTACTATTTACCATGATGTTAATCAAATAGCTTCATTCTACTCCAAATCATGTCCTGGAGGAATAATAATAAAGTGTTAAATTACAAAGTTATTGGGCCTTCTATACATTTTAATTACGGAATCAATTAATTGGAAGCCTGTTTTCCTAAAATAAAACTAGGCTAATAACGTGGGAATTAATGGAAGCCACGAGTTCCAATATTGATGCTTACGGTTACAGACATAACAATTCAGAGTATTTAATATATCGTAAGTAATGAATATGTTAGTTGTCCATTGCCAAACTAATTACACACATAAAAAAATGAAATATGAGTTATTTTAAACCCTTTCTTGACACGAGAGAGACGATAAAACCGGACATGTCAATCCACATGAACATTTATCAGACGTTTTTTTGTTCTAAAATACATTAACTACATCACACGTGTGATTTCAACTAAAGATATTATATAGAGCATTATGGGCTTTTAATTAGTCTTACATGCGCCGTTTGGTAATCAATATTATTCATCAGCTTCCTAAAAATACTTGTGAATGTCACGCTTAAGTTTTTCTACGTCACGTTAGCGTTGAGCCACTTGAAATGGTTTTAGTGTTCCGTTTCAATCTTAAGAGTTTGATCATTTTTCCACATCATAACTGTTAATAGTACAAAACGGGAAAAGGTTAATAAATATTACTAAGATACTTAGATTTATTTTAAAAAATCGACCAGAAAAGTTACAAATCAAAAATTTGCAATAATGCTTCATTTTATTATTTCGGAATCGATTCAAAAGTACTTTAGAAGCTAGCAAATAAGCAAGTGTGTATATTACTGAAACTGGGGGGTATGGTGTGATTTAATTGATATAACTGTAAAAAATTAACGTTTTACAACAGATTTCGCTACAAATTTTGAAACTATCATAAAATATTTGTGTTGTGAGTACAGAAACGCCACATAAACAAAATCAAAACTAAAGTTGCAAATATTCCACTAAAACATGCATACATACAAATTATTCTCGTTGATTTTAATTCTACACATCTTCATTAGCGTAATATCACGCCATATCAACCATCCGGAAACCCTTGAGGAAGAAAATCTCGTTAAAGAAATTCTACCCGAAATTTTAAATTCATTTTCACATTGTATCATTCGCGTTCTAAACTTTCCCGGATTAGATATAAACGGCGCAAAACTTCAGGAGCCAATAGTTCTTTGGCGATACTACTACACGTACTTATTTCCCTGGATACTGATACCAAATGAAATCGACAAGAAGAACCTCACTATTGTCAAAGTTCGCATCTAGGCCAACATTAAATCCTCTTTACTTAACATCTACCGACAAGTTTGCAATTGAAAATAAGAACACAAAATGCGAAGCAAAAGTCCACATATTCCCACCCTCAATCACTTCACACCCTCACATGTACGTACGATATGGAGAAGATTATTTAATCAGAGATCCCCAACTAATGGAGACTCTAAACGGTTACACCACAAACCTCTGGAGATTTATATATCTCAACACAAAGAAAAAATATTACCTGCTTGTAAGTCGAATCACAAAGGACTACGAATCAATAATTAATTTGTGGCAGTCATCAGTTTACACACCTGCAGACTACGCTACCATTCCACCGATGCTTATGATATGGATTCCAAAAGGGGATAAGTTCTTTGTTCAGTGCACTCTCTGTTTTACATGTCAACCCTTCACTTTTCTAGAAGCTTCGGAATCACCATCAACTAAAAGCGAGCTGATAAATTATGAAAATATAATAACCAAAATGTCTTTAGGGCCGCCCCTCATGAATCATTTTATTCCTGGTGATATTCCTGTCCAATTTCAAAATGTAAAAGTTTTTAAGAAAATTGAAAATGTTTTGAGATTATTCCGATCCAATCTTCAAAAGGATGTGGCATCAAGATCTCAGGTTATTTTGAATATCCATGCAATTGCTATCCTAACTCCTGAAAATGTTTCTGTCGATCTAGAAAGCATGAATGCTCGTAGACTAAACAAGGTGTTTATGATAAATAGAAAAGGTTGTTCAAAAACTGAACCATATCATCCCGTATTATTACCAGGATTCTGGCGAAGCACACGTACAAATTTAGCAGAGTTCCCAGACAAAGGGTTGGCCTTTCGTAGAGAGCGGCTGAGATTTGTAAGTTGTCACAGGAAAGAAATTGGATGGGTTTATAATCTTCAAGAGCTTGTAACAGCGGTTGATATTTGGACATGGATTATGCTACTAATTACTTTATTAACTGTTTCAATTATTGCGTCAAAAATCAGTGCTGGATTAGACGGGAAGGAAAAAAGAGTGAAATATTTTGACGTCGGGTATCAGATATTTGCTACATTAATGGATCAGGGTAATCACATATTTGATAGTCATAAAACTAACTTACCCTCTTTTATTTTACTGTTTTCCCTTCCAATGGCTTTGTATATATTGAGTAATGAATACAAAGGAGACAACATTACAAAAGCGAGTGTACCATCACCCCTTGTGCCATTTGACACATTTCCTAAATTAATAACGAATAATTTTAGTGTATACACTCTACCTCATAAGCTAGTTGGAACTGACCTTGATCTAGTTCCATATGAATTAAAAGGTTTGAAAGCTCTTAAGCAAGTTTCTGATCATGAAGCAATTCCTGTAGTATCACAACTTTGGTTGTATGTAAATTTGCAATATTTGTTTGAGTGGAAATCCCTCAGGGAAATGGTAAGCACTCTAAAAGTAGCAGTCTATCTTAACAACTCGAAATTACTCCCCAACTGGCCATTAGCAGAGGTTCATGGGGACGGGTCAGTCCCATATGAACAGTTGGTTAACCCACATCTTTCAAAATGTGATAAGTCAGCAGTAATTTTGGATGAGTATAGAGCGCTTATTGTGCACACAGAATTTATGAAACGTGGGGCGCCAGTGTATTTAGGGAAAGATGTAGTTTACGAAAATTGGCGAGGATATAATCTGTTTGGTCACATACCTCAGAATATTCTGTGGAGAATAAAGAGCTTAGCACAGAGTGGGATTTTGGAGTGGTGGGAAAAGTACTTTGATTTTACACGAGTTCAAATAACGCACCTCCAATTTACAAGGAATGAAACCGGAAGTGGAAAAAATTTGGAAGAAAAAGGGACTTTTGTAGTAGGTGTCATACCGTTAGGTGGGTTACTTTTGTCGACACTGGTTTTCATGTGCTTTGAGGTAAAATTGGACTGCAGTGGTTTTAGCAGATGGATTTACTCATACTTTAAAAAGTCTAAAGTCACGGTAATAAGTAAATTAACAGGATCAAATGATAAGCAACAAGTTGACAACAAGCAATCAAATGTTATGTTCACAGTTTTACGGAATAATTTTATTAACGATATATAAATCGATGTTTAGAAGATAAATTTAATTATAGTACTTTTGCATTTAACTTATATGAATAGTTTATTATTATTTTAATATCTAGATGTCCATCATGGTTGTGCTGCAGCTTTACATACATGCATACATACATGTATTGCATAAATATATTATCTATATTTTCAAAATAAATAAGTAAGTTAATAAATAAACGCAACTATAATTGTTACGTTTTATTTGAGTCATAATTCTTTGTGTGTTTTCACTTTTTTATGCATCCTTTTTCACATGCTATACATTCAGCCACTGATATTTTATTCAGATTGTCAGTTTGCAAAGGCGGCTTCTCTGATAACATCTGAATCCGCTCCCTAAGCCACACCAAACATGGTTTCCGAAAAGGATTACAAGTTAGCTTGGTGACAACGCAAAAAATGACCTGTCATAAATTCAATAATGGATTTTTGGATCCGCACCATAAAATCAGCAGGCTCGGTTTATGTATCCATCGCGATAAAATCTTAACCTCAAATATCATGAATATAATTGACGCCTCTATTAGTCCCACACAAAGTATAACAACAATAACTAGTGTGTGGTTCTCATTTGTCTCTTCACCTGACTTCATTCTAAAAGTTGATCGTGTCATTTGAACCCGTACATGGGCCGCCACGAATTTCCGCCACCACTCCAAAATACCGCTCTGGGCCAAACTCTTAATTCGAGTTATCATGTTATCTTGGACATACCCAAACATGTGATATCCCCGCCAATTCTGGAAAATAATATCCTTGCCAAAATACACAGGGACACCTTTTATTATTCGTTATAAACTTCTAATGCCGTATTTTCATCAAGAATTACTGCTCTTCGGTAACAATTTTGGAAATGTGGATTTACAAACTGCTCGTGAGCCAAAGGGTCTTCAAAACTGTTCCCCTTCGCTGTCCACCAGGCTGGAAAAAGTTTTGAGTTGTTGAGATACATTCCAACGCCAAGTTCATTAATCATTTCAGCATAAGTCTTCCACTTCGTGTACTGCAAATTCACATATAACCAGAGCTGTGATACTACCGGAAATGCTTCATGATCACTAGTCTGTAGAAATTGTTCGTTTTTTAAAGAAACTGGGGCAAGTTCTATGTCTCTTCCTGATACTCTATGAGGAATAGTGCGAATATTGAAGTGATTTGTGATTAAAGCCAAAAAGTTATCATATGTTACTAAGGGGGCGGGCGCACTCAATCTTGTAATGTTGTTACCTTTGTATTCATTGCTCAATACCGAAAACATCAAAGGAAATGCAAAAAGTAGAACATAGACACCCACATTCTTCGCTTGTTAGTTTCTTTGAAAGAGTCCTGTGCCTTGATCACATAATGCTGCAAATAATTGGAATGCGGCATCAAATATTTGAAATGAACGCTTCGCTACAATCAATTTATCATTCCGTTTGGCACGGAGGGTAATTCTTGATAAAATTACAGGCGTAACTAGTAGCGTAACAAGGAGCATTGTCCATGTCAAAATATCGAGTACTATCACCAATTCTCTAAGATTATATATCCAACCCTTCTCGTTTCGATGACAGCTCACGAATCGAAATCGTTCTGTATGAAACGCCAAGCCAATGTCCGAGAATCCAGCAAGATGGGTGTAGGCGTGTCTCCAAAATCCTGGCAGAAATTTGGGCGGATAGGGAACTTCATAGTGGGATGGGCATCCATCGACATTTATGTATGACAACTTTAAGAATTGCTTGGAGCTAACTCTTTCTAGACGTGCCGTTACATTTTCTGGCATCAAAAGTGATATGGCATGGATGTCTAAAATAAATTCTGGTTTCGCGACAATTTTAGCTCGAAGATTTTCGTTGAATGCTTTAAGCACATTTGCCCTATTTCGAAATATTTTCACGTTCAAATATGATTCGGGAATTTCGCCAGAGAAGAAGTTGTTTGTGACAGGTGGTCCTGATGACTTCTTTATCATAAGCATTTCTAGCGCTTCCAAACCTAACTTAGTTGTTGGCGCTAAATAAATAATGAAGTAGGTTGTTGGCATACATTTATTGCAGTAGATGCATTGAATATAGAAGGTGTTTATCATCACTGTCCAAATAAGCAAAACAGGATGAATGCTAGGGTAAGTAGAAGGATAGTTCACGGAATAAAACCAGTCATCCAAATTGATGGAACGTAAATATTTCTGTACAAGAAGGGAATACTTTTCGATATTACTGAAATAAAAGTATTTCCATTGGTAATGTTCAATACTGTACAAAGTTTTGAGCAAATATGGGTCCTTAATATATGTTATTCCCTTATGATGGAGGTACATCTGAGGATCAGAGATTTGAGTGGGAGGATACAAATACACTAATGTCTCGCATAAATATGGTCTATTTTTAAATACAAACGTGTTTGATAATGTAGTAAACAAATTGTTGTTCGATTGTGGAAGATAGCCAAATTCCAAAATTGCAGAGTCGTTTTGCTCGTTAACTTCAAATGGATATAGTATGAATGCAGGGACTATAGATTTGTGAAAATATCCCATAAGAACTATTGGTTCGTTAAGATTAGCACTGTTTATGTTAAATCCGCGAAAGTTGATTATGCGAATGAGGCAACTTTCAAACGAATTTATGATTTGTGGCAATTCATCACTAATTCTTTGCTTTTCTATGATCCCTCGTTTCTGTCTTATAGCGTTTGTACATTGGTGGAAAAGTACGTTTATCGTCAATAGTAAGCATAAATTCGAGTTTTTCATGACGCTAGCCATACTGCTTAGATATAACTCTGCGAGACGCTTTCGAAGTAATGTTATAAGTTGTAACTGTGGTGCCCTGTTTCAAATTTTAGTACAAATTAGTAGGAGGAAAAAAGTTGGCTATAGTATAAAATGAAATTTTTTAGAACAAAGTGAGTGCATTAAGTTTTTGGTTTCCAGTGTAAGCTGGTATAAGAATATATGGTATAAGAAGCGAGCAAAAAAAATATTGTGTTGAAAACATGGCCAGTGTTTTTCTAAGACAAAAGACAAATATAAATGCAATTAAAAAGTTGTACATACGATGTGATTAAAAAATGTTATTACCTCACGATAATAGCAATTCAAATTTTCTAATTAAAATCTTAGCTTTGTGTCTAACTTTAGAGTTTGATGTCTCTATTCTTTATCAATTTCGTATTCCCAATATTGACGGTAAAATTATTTTATGGTAATTATTATAAATAATAATCTTCAGGATCATGAAGCAAATCTTGTAGTTTCAATACTTTTTTGAGTGTAAATTTGCAATATTTATTTGGGTGAAAATCGCTTAGGGAGAAGGTAAGTACTCTAAAAGGGGCAGTTTATCTTAACAACTTAGAAAAAAATTCCGAGAGAAGTGAAAATATATTGAAAGAAAAGGGATATTTGTGATAGGTATTACACCGAAAGGAGGGCTACTTTTTTCTACACTGTATTTCATATGCTTTGAGGTGAAATTGGACTGCATTGGTATTAGCAGATGTATTTACTCCTACTTGAAAAGGTCTAAAATAACTAATCAGAAAATTATTACGGCCAAATGATTAGCAACAAGTTGACACCAGGTAATCGTATGCGTGGTTCAGTTTTACAGAATAATTTTATTAGCGATATATTGCTCGAGGTTTAAAAGATAAATTCAATAATTGTCACTTTGCATTCAGTTTATATGATTAGTATATTCGCTTGTAATACCTAGACTTACATACAATTGTGCAACAGCTTTACAATATAAACATTACATAAGTGCGTTATCCCTATTTTCAAAATAAATCAATACACAATTGAGCAAACGTATATATAATTGCATGTTTTCAATTTTTACGCATCCTTATTCGCATGCTGCTCCTTTAGCTATTGTTGTTTCGTCCAGACTTTCAGTTTTCAGAGGCGACTTCTTTGATAACTTGTGATTCCACCCCTGAAACCACCGAATAGGGCTACAAATTGACTTGTTGACAACACGGATAAAGAACTGTCCTAAATTCTGTAATGGGTCCTTAGAACGGCACCATAACACTAAAAGGCTCAGATTTTGCATCCATCGCGAAAAAATCTTAATCTCCAACATCACGAATATAATTGTCGACATCAGTAGCCCCACACCAGGGATAACAACAATAACTAATGAGTGACTCTCATTCTCCTCTTCACCTGACCTATTTAACCTATCAATAAAAGTTGACTGTGCCAAATGAACTCGTTTATAGGCAACATATTTCCTCCACCACTCCAAAATACCGCTTTGTGCCAAACTTTTAATTCTAATTATCATGTCATCTGGGAAATATCCGAACATGTGATATCCCCGCCAATTTTGAAAAATAAAATCTTCTCCCAAATACACAGGAGAACTTTTTACCAAGTATTCGTTATAAACTTCTAATGCCGTATTTTCGTCAAGAATTACCGCCTTTCTGTCACAATTTTGGAAATGCGGATTTACAAACTGCTCGTGCGCCAGAGAATCTTCAAAACTGTTCCCCTTGGCTGTCCACCAGGCTGGAAAAAGCTTTGAGTTGTTTAGATACTTCCCAACGTCAAGTTCACGAATCATTTCAGCCAGAGTCCTCCATTTCAGGTATTGCAGATTCACATAAAACCAGAGCTGCGAAACCACCGGAAACGCTTCGTGATCACTTGTCTGTTGAGATTCGTTATTTTTCAAAGATACTGGCACAAGATCCCTGTCAGTTCCTAGTAGTGTGTGAGGAACAAGGCAAATATTGAAGTGATTTGTGATTAAAGCCGAAAACGTATCATATGGTACTAAAGGTGCTGGTGCACTTAGCCTCGTAATGTTGTCTCCTTTGTATTCATTGCTCAATTCTGAAAACATCAAAGGAAATGCAAAAAGCAGAATATAGACCCCCAATTTCTTAGCTTGATAGTTGCTTTGAAACAGTCCTGTGCCCTGATCAAACAAAGCCGAAAATAATTGAAATGTAGCATCAAATATTTGAAATGAACGCTTTCCTGCAATCAATTCACCATTCCGTTTGATTTGAAGAATAATTCTTGACAAAATCACTGGTGTAATTAGCAGTGTAGTAAGTAGCATTGTCCATGTCCAAATATCAAGTGCTGTCACCAATTCTCTCAGATTATACATCCAGCCTTTTTCCTCTCGATGACAGCTCACAAATCGAAACCGTTCGACGTGAAAAGCCAAGCCAATGTCTGAGAATCCAGCAAGATGCGTGTACGTGTGTCTCCAAAATCCTGGGAGAAATTTTGGCGGATAGAAAACTTCATCGTCGGACGGGCATCCATCGACATTTGTATAAAATGACGGTTCGTAGAATTGTCTCGCGCTAACTCTTGTCAGACGTGTCGTTACATTTTTTGGCATCAACAGTGATATGGCATGGATGTCTAAAATAAATTCTGGTTTTACGACACTTTTTGCTCGAAGATTTTTATTGAACATTTTAAGCACGTTCATCCTATTCCGAAATATTTTCACGTTCAAATATGATTCGGGAATTTCTCCAGAAATGAAATTGTTTGTGAGAGGTGGTCCTATGGACTTCTTTTTGATCAGCTTTTCTAGTGTTTCCAAACTTGTTTTTGTTTTTGGTGCTGGAAAGCGATGTAAAGACATTGTTGGGGTACATTTGTCGCAGTAGATGCATTGAATAAGAACATATTTTGATTTCGCTATCCAAATAAGCAAAACGGGCAGAATGCTAGGGTATTCGGGTGGAAAGTACACGGAATTAAACCATTCATATAATGGTTTTAGATTTTCATGTACAAGAAGGGAATATTTTTTGGTGGAGCTAAAATAAAAGTATTTCCATTGGAGAGTTTCAGTGCTGTACAAAGTTTTGAGCAAATATGGGTCCTTAATATAAGTCTCATCCTGATGATGGATGTACATCAGGGGATCAGTGATTTTATTGGGAGGATACAAATACACGTATGCCTCACAAAAATATTGTCTGTTTCCGATTACAAACGTGTCTGAAAATGTGGTAAACAAACTGTTACTCGATTGAGGACGATTACCAAACTCCAAAATTGCTGAGTCGTTTTTCGCGTTAACTTCAATTGGAATTAGCATGGATGCATGAACTATAGGTTTGTAAAAATATCGCATAAGAACTATTGGTTCTTTAAGATTAGCACTGTTTATGTCGAATCCGCGAAAGTTGATTATGCGAATGAGGCAACGTTCAAACGAATTTATAATTTGTGGCAATTCATCGCTAATTTTTGGCTTTTCTTTTTTCCCTCGTTTCTGTCTTATTGCGTTTGTATTTTGGTGGAAAAGAATTATTATAGTCAAAAGTAACCAAATTTCCGAATTATTCATGAAGCTAGACATGTTGCTTACATTAAACGTTTTGATAGACTTTCAAACTAATATTATAAGCAGTAATTTTAGATTTCCGGGCAAATTTTTCTACTACTTCTTATAATAGAAAGAGAAAAAGTTGGCTACATTATTAAATATTATTTTTTTAAGGAAAAAGTGATAAACATGCAATAAGTTTTTAAATTTCGTTTTAAGCTTCTAAGGATTTTTATGGTTTCATAAGCGATCAAAACTATAATGACATATTTCGAAGACCTGGCATGTGTCTTTCGTAGAGAAATATAATGGATTAAAAAAATTGGACATGTGATGTGGTTAAAAACAGTATGAAACACGTAAAAGGCTTAATAATAAGTTCTAGCAACTTATGATACATATTATGTTAAAAGCGGTGTACGAACTGATAAAACTCAAAATTTACTTTAAATCTACAATTATGCAGTATAGTTATACACTGAGGACTTCGAAATTTAAGTTTAAGATTTTATCTAGGTTTTGTAACAATATTTGATAATTGGTAATGGCTTTTCCTGAAATTATGGAGGGGGTAAAATATTTTTATATTTTACATTGTTTTCTTCTTAATTCTCAAGCTCAATTTGGTGTGTACTCTAATCTCAAGTTCTCATAAAAACGAAGTGTTTTTCCTGAATCTCTTAGACCCATTTAAAGACCCATTACTAAAACAAATGTTGAATTATTTATGTAAATGAGTGAAGTAAATATACAGTGCTACGGCAGGGTTCATCCAGAAATTATCTATTATAATTCTAATTTGAGGACTTTGAAACAAAAATATGATTTTATCTCTGTGTCTTATAAGAATAATATCTAGTAATACAATCTCATAATTGTAGATGTTTTATTTTTTTATTCTTTGGATAGTTTTTTCATACTTTAGATCAATCTGATGTTTACTCTAAATACAAGTTCCCGTCAAGAACGATTAAGCATTTTTCTGGACTTTTTACACCCATTTAAAGACCCACTTTTAAAACCAAAATTTAAATATTTATGTAAACGAGCAAACAAATGAGATCTAATGGCTAGTGCCATCCATTAATTGGTTCTCCAGAGGTTTTTATGCGAATAAACTAGTGAAAAAATACTGGCAACTATAATTAGGGTAAGTGGTTCAAATTTCTGGTATTTCGATTTTCTTAACTTGTTTACTTAAAACTCACTATCAAACATAAAAAACAAAGGAATACTCTTCTACAAATTAAAGTGATGTTAGTTTATGTGGCAAAATGATATTTAAAAAAATTGAGAATAAATAACAGTTTGCTTATGCATAATTTTCTTGACAAATTTTATTAGCATACACATACAACAAGCAACTGGGAAAGTTCTTTTAATAAATAATATGCACGTATTGTGTTACAAACATGAAAAATATAAGATATAAATCACTTTGATTAGCATAAGTATGCATAAGACTCTTTGCAGATCCCCTTCTGACAGCTCAGGACGTAACCCTCGAAGAAATGGTAACAGATAGCAAAAGGTTTTCACCAAAAGACAGTTCTCTGCGGTTCGCAATAATATCCCGGTTGCAGTAGAATGATGCCAAATTGTGAGGTTTGATCTCAAATTAAAATGACATAGCGTAAAGAGAAAGAATTAATTAAGTAACTTGTAGTTTTTACTGTACAAGTCCGAAGTCTGTAAAAGAATTAAGTTTATCTTAAGATGTCTTTAACAGAAAAAATATCGGGTTCTTTACATAGGCATAAATATTGCTGCATTACTAAAAATATTATTTAAAAAAATATTTACTGCAGCCCAGGAAATCTAATGTCATACACAACGGATGATTGATGTAGCTTTCTGATTGCTTCAATATGTCAGGAGTTACAGAAAGGATTTAGATTATGCTATTTTTCTGACACTATATTAAGAATTGTAAGGACGACCGGAATGAATTTATAAATTTCAATGTTAAGGTTTTGCGTGATGATCTCAATTGTTAGGAAAATTATCAGTAAGTTTTGAAAATTTTCTAATCAAGGAAATTGTGTCAAAAGAAATACATATTTCCAGCCATGAATACAGAATCAACTGTTCGAAAATATTAGTTTGAGTGATAATATCTGGTAACAAATGCTTTATCAATTTATTAAAATAAAAGAATCTGCTGCTGGTAGTACGTAAATTGCTAACAATTTTTTTGTAATATTTTCTAGGCTTGTACGTATTTACGTGTTACTTGACAGGACTTACAACGCTAGAAGGGGGATAATGAGCTTACGTGTAGGAAATTACTTATTATCGCATAATATTTAAAGCATTCCAATATTAAGTGTTACTATTACCATATAACATTTAAAAATTGGCTCTACGCTACCAAATATTAAAAGCGTGCGTCCATAAGACTTAGAAAATTAACAGGAAACCATTTAATTACAAAATAATAGAATTTATATTGAATGATAATAAGTTCCTTCTTGATTAAATTTTGATTTTTATACACGTGCCAACTAAGAATGTAAAATAATATGCCGTCATAAGCCTCTAAATATATTACATATTAAATTTCCTGAAATTTAATTATATTATAATTCCAAACATATTTGTTTTTTAAAGTAATAGTAAATAGTGGTCTTCGATATAAAGACTTTAAATCTTAGGACTAGCAAATTTTATTACATATAAAAAGTTTATTATCATACATAAAAATTCGAGAACTATCCCAATCACTAATATACCATGAATTATCTAACAACATGAGAAAAAAGATTTTTCGTTTTAAGAACGTCAAAAATTTCAATATGCACTTTTCTATTATGCTCTCAACAAAGAATGCTTGACCCTAAACAGCACCTTTGTTTTCGAAAGAGACATTTCTCTCGGCTTCTGATGCTTTATAGGAAAATAGACAATCTGATTCTCAGAAGAGAAACGCATTACAAAGCGATACAATAATTTTAAAATCCGAGACAAAACCCTAATTTCAAATATCGCAAACAACAATGCAGCTAGCACAAGGCCCGTACACGGTATAATGAATATTATTAATGTCTGCTTAGCATTAACCTTATCTCCAGTATTATGAATAGATATTGAGTGTGTCATTTGAACACGTTTATAGGCAAAATACTTCCTCCACCACTCCAAAACGCCACTTTGCGCCAAGCCCTTAATTCTAAGCAACCAGTTCTCTGGGAAATATCCAAACAGGTGATATCCTCGCCAACTTTGGAAAATAATGTCTTTCCCTAAATAGACAGGGGTACCTTTAATCGAATGTTTGGTGTGCACTTCCAACGCAGTATTTTCATCAAGAATTACTGCCCTTCGCTTACATTTTTCAAAATGCGGATTCACAAACTGCTCGTATGCCAGAGGATCATCGTAACTGTTGCTCTTTGCTGTCGACCAGGCGGGAAAGAGCTTCGAGTTGTTAAGATACATCCCAACTTTAAGCTTGCTTGTCATATTAACAAGAGTCTTCCACTTGATGTATGGCAAATTCACATAAAACCAAAGTTGCGAAACCACAGGAAATGCTTCGTGATCACTAGTCTGTTGAAAATCCTCATTTTTAATTGAGTCGGGCACAAGGTTTTTGTCACTGTCTCTCAATGTGAGAGGAATAACACAAACATTAAAATTGTTCACTGTTAAGGACGAGAACGTATCAAATGGTACCAAGGGCACTGGTGCACTCAATCTCGTAATGTTGTCCCCTTTGTACTCATTGCTTAGGATGGAGAACATCAAAGGAAATGAAAAAAGTAGAATATAAACACCTAAATTCTTGGTTTTATAGTTTCCATGAAACAATCCCGTACCTTGATCAAATAGGGCAGAGTACATTTGAAATCCAACATTCAATACTTTTAACAAGGCTTGGGCTATATTTAGCGAACTGTTAAGCTTTAAAAGAAAAGTGATCACGATTGGTGTAACAAGTAGCGTAACAAGCAGTAATGCCCATGTCCAAATATCCACAGCTATCACCAATTCTCTAAGATTATATATCCATCCCTTCTCTTCTCGATGACAACTCACAAATCGAAATCGTTCTGTGCGAAATGCTAGACCACTTTCTGAGAATCCAGCAAGATGTGAGTCCGTATATCTCCAAAATCCTGGAAGAAATTTTGCCGGATATCTAACTTTAGTGTCGTAAGGGCATTCACTCACAATTATATCAGACGATTGGTAATATTCCTTAGCACTAACGCTTTCCAGACGTGATGTCACGTTTTTTGGCACTAGGAGTGATATGATATGGATATCCACAATAGTTTCTGGTTTGACGACAACTTTCGCTCGAAGATTTTCGTTAAACGCTTTAAGCACGTTCTTCCTGTTCCCAAATAGATTCACATTTAAATATGATTCAGGAATCTCACCAGATATAAAGTTGTGTGTAATAGGAGGTCCTGAAGAGTTCTGTCTCACAAAAGTTTTTATTTCTTCCAAATCCATTTTTGTTTGTGGTGCCACGAAATACACATAGTCGAATGACTCACATTTGAGGCAGTAATTACATTGAATTAAGAATAGATTTGTGTCTAAAAACCAGAATAAAGAAACGGGGTGAATGCTCGGGTAATCTGGTGGATAATTTACAGAATTCCGCCACTCAACAGTAAAACGCTCATGTTGCACAAGAAAGAAATACTTTTTGGTAGAACTAAAATAAAAGTATTTCCAATTGTTTGCTTCCAAATTTAACCCGTTCAAAACTTTTAGAAAATAGGGATCCTTAATAAAATATCCCATTTTGGGTATATAGTAGTATATCTGGGGTTCTGTTGATAAAGTGGGTGGATACAAGTGCACAAATGTCTCGCATAAACTTCGTTTGTTATCAAGCTCAAATTTCATGGTGAACGTTTTAAATAAATTATTACTGGATTGTGGACGTTTTCCAAACTCAAGAATGTACGAATAATTTTTATGGTTGTATTCATATGGAATCAAGATTGACAATGGAACAGTGACAGTGTGGTAATATCTCAGGAGAGTGATGGGTTGTAATAGATATGCACCATTCATGTCGAATCCAGGGAAGTTGATTGTGCGAATAATACAGTTCTCAAAAGAATTTAAAATCCCTGGTAGCCATTCACTAATGTAATGCTCGAAATATGGTTTATACATATTTGCAAATGAGCAACAGAACTGTGTATTTAGTGCGGTAAGAACACAAAATACTACAATATTAATCATCATCTTTATAAGAAACTAGATGTTATTATGTATAAAACCAATGTCTGGAAAAAACGTTACTGGTGCACAGTTTTGTACGGCTTCTTTATATATAGGTTGGAGATTTCAGTTCTTTTTGCTTTTTTACTGCAGTCCTGCCAATTCTACTTTCATAGGAAACAGATGATTGATGAAATTTTTTGAAGTTTTTGAAGAAATTTGAGTTTTGAAGTGTCAAGATCAATTCAAAGCACCATATTTATTACGACTGTTGGTTTAGTAGTGTAAGGTTGATCCAAATTATTTTATCGAATCGAATGTTTTGGATTAGCTTGGCGTTCTAAATTGTTGACGAAAATATCAATACGGGTTAAAGATTATCTTATTCATGGAAAGTTTTAAATACGGGGTTATGTTTTTAGCAAATAAAATAAAATGAACTGTTCGAAAACACTAAACAGAGTAAAATACACAGTGATTAATTTTTTTTTCAAAGTTTTCAAAATTTCATGTAATTACTACTGGTAATACAAAAATTTCTAGAAAATTCAGTTTCTAGTGTCATATGTTAAGCTTGCACTTACACAACATTTAGCATGTTTTACGACACTTGTAGTAAAATAATGGACTTGGAAATTTCCTATGGTCATATAATATTTAGAACATTTAAAGTTTTTAAGATTGAAATAAAAGCAAGAAACGACGAGTAATGAACAAAGCAGAACAAACTTGGGTTCCAAAGTTTCCTAGAATTTCCGGATAGTCATTCTCGGAAAATATTTACTTTGATGCTTTGCATTTAGTTTTTCCGCTGTTTTATATTTCTTAAAGAAATGAATTAGACGATTTTGTCAGGTGGAAAACTTTTCTTCGATACTTTTAGCTCACAAGCGTTTTCCTGAAAGGTGTTATGTACATTTAATGCATCTGTAAGAAATTTAGAAACACATTTCTGAAATATCTATTTGCTGGATACTAAATATACAGAGAAACTGGAATGGAAATGGAAATATTGGCCTCAAAAAAGATGTTTTCAAACAACAATGTCGAATGGAAAAATTTCGAAACAAAAAAATGCAGAGTACAACTGTTTGTTGTAAGGAGTGTAGATTAAGGACTACATAATATAAAAAATCGTTAGCTCTACACGGTAGAGTATTGAAAAGGCGTGTTCATAAGTGTTAAAGCATTAAAATGAGAAAAAATACTGAAAGGAAGTGTTACTAATTACTAGCATGTTGATGAAATATTGATTTTTGACCATACCAAAAAGGATTTTAACTGGTTGCGACCAAAAGTCTCCGTTACAACTTGTAAGGAAAATAAATGCAAAAAATATATATGAATTTTTCCTAAATAAAACCATTTATTTAGTAAGCTTATAAAGCAAGTTTGCTTGAATATCAGTCTGCGAACGGCCAAATAAATATATTATTAAGGTTTCGAGCCAATAGACACAAATAAATAATTCAAATAATAAGATTTATTTTTAACGTTTAAAATACATGCATCTCTTAACATCAGAAAAGGACAAAAATACTTGAATCCCAGATTTCACAGTATGAGAGCATACCTTTTGTGGTTACATTTTTATGTAAATAGTGGCTTAATCGCATAACGCTAAATCTGTTTTTATAACGCCATGTCTTAACTCGATTTTAAGGATAGATATATTAAAGTTATTGGTTAACCAGATAAATTATTAGGATTGTATTATTTATAAGAAACAAAAGTTTTTACCTGTTGAAGTAGATTTTCAGTAAATGTTTACAAACTTTAAGTATTTTCAATCATTTAAGAACTTAGATATGATCATACTAAAAAGTTCTCTCCATACAGCAAGCCAATCGGAAATACATTTAAATAATAAAATTAACTATTTTAAGTAATTAAATGAAAGGTGATAGATTTAGCTAGCAATGTTTAACCATACGTACACTATTTTCTCTAATAAATATTACTTCTGTAACTAGCATTGATAATGACTAATGACTCTTGATAGAAGGGACAACCTATACGATGTGGTGAAATAACGGATGAAGGTTTCTATTAAACTCACAAGGGAATGCTTTGAGTGCTCCCCTTTAAATCTTAATTTTTTTTGCACTAATAGGTAGATTAAAAGGTGGAGATTACCATGGAAATGTCAAATTGCCCGAATGGGGCAATCTGCAGGCACAGGAATTAATTACAGGTGCTTGAATTCCCATAGCGACACGAGATCTTGATTACCAAGTTTCCATCACACGATACGAATACCACCGAAGTACAAAAATTAAATTTAAAAGTATATATATATCAGAGCTTGAGAGATAATTTACCTCCAAATTCTTATATATGGCTTGTAATCAAAACTAGCTTTAAATCCTAAAAATTTTGTTTTCGATCTTATATTTGATTTTAATTCACTCAAAAAATGAAAGAGAAAGAGAGATAAGAGAGAAAGGCCATGTTGGATTTGTTGATCGTATTATTTGAAGTTTTGACGTAAACAGAAGAAATTACAATTTGATGCAGTCTTTTCAAACTGCACAGAAGAATTTTTAGAGGCACAAATATTGTTCGCCTGCTTTTCAACTTGTTTCCCTATTCCATCAAGTTTGATTTGCGAAGAGGGGAAAAAGCTATAACCAATATAACTGATAGTGAGTTGAGGAAACTTATAAAAACTGACAATTAGTTCCATGCACACCTCTGAATAAATCCCCGAAACCATTCCAAACATGATTTCCGCAAAAGACGACAAATTGGCTTCTTGACAACGGCAACAATGAACTTCCTTATATTCATTAATTAATATTTAGAGTGACAACATAAAACCTACAGGCACAGTTTATGTATCCATCGCGATAAAATCTTAATCTCAAATATCACAAATATAATTGATGACAGCAGTAGTCCTACACAAGGTATAACAACAATAGCGATTGTATGATTCTCATTCACATTTTCACCTGACCTTGTTTTAAAAGTTGACTGTGCCAGTTGAACCCGCATGTAGGCAAAATATTTCCTCCACCAGTCCAAAATACCGCTATGTCCCAAACTCTTAATTCGAGTTATCAAATCATCTGGGAAATATCCGAACATGTGATATCCCCGCCAATTCTGAAAAATTATATCCTTGCCCAAATATACAGGAGCTCCTTTTATCAAGTACTTGGTATAAACTTCAAGCGCCGTATTTTCATCAAGAATTACAGCATTTTGCTCACATTTTTCAAAATGCGGATTCACAAACTGCTCGTACGCAAGAGCATCATTAAACCTGTTGCTCTTTGCACAGCGCCAACCTGGAAAAAGCTTTGAGTTGTTGAGATACAACCCAACATCAAGTTCACTGATCACTTCAGCCAGAGTCTTCCACTTCGTGTATTGCAAATTTGCATACAACCAGAGCTGTGAAACCACCGGAAAGGCTTCATGATCACTAGTCTGTAGAAATTGTTCGTTTTTTAAAGAAACCGGGGCGAGTTCTATGTCACTTCCTGATACGATATGAGGAACAACGCAAATATTGAAATGGTTTGTGATTAAAGCCGAAAACGTATCATATGGAACTAAAGGCGCTGGCGCACTCAATCTCGTAATGTTGTCACCTTTGTATTCATTGCTTAGTATTGAAAACATCAGAGGAAATGCAAACAGTAGAACATAGACAGCTAGTTTCTTAGATTGATAGTTTCTTTGAAAGATTCCTGTGCCCTGATCAAACAAAGCCGATAATAATTGAAATGCAGCATCAAATGTTTTCAATGAAGGTTTGCCTGCAGTCAATGCAGCATTCTGTTTGTAAAGCAGACTAAACCTTGACATATTTACTGGTGTAACTAGTAACGTCACAAGTAGCATTGTCCATGTCAAAGTATCCAGAGCTATCGCCAATTCTCCAAGATTATATATCCAACCTTTCTCTTCTCGATGACAGCTCACAAATCGAAATCGTTCGGTGTGAAACGCGAGGCCGATATCTGAAAATCCGGCTAGGTGGGTGTCTGTGTACCTCCAAAATCCTGGAAGAAATTTTGGTGGATAAGGAACCTCATAATCGGATGGGCATCCGTCGACATTTATATATGACCACCCGTAGAATTGACTAGTGCTAACTCTTGTCAGACGTGTCGTTATATTTTTTGGCATCAAAAGTGAAATGGCATGGATATCTAAAATAAATTCTGGTTTCGCGACAATTTTAGCTCGAAGATTTTCATTGAACACTTTAAGCACATTTGCCCGCTTTTGAAATGTTTCTACGTTCAAATATGATTCGGGAATTTCTCCAGAGATGAAGTTGTTCGTGAAAGGCGGTCCTGATGACTTCCTTTTCATAAGGGTTTCTAGCGTTTCCAAACTTATTTTTGTTGTTGGTGCTGGAAAACTAAGTAAGTAGGTTGTTGGCATACATTTGTGGCAGTAGATGCACTGAATAAGAAATGTGTTTGTTTTCACAGTCCAAATTAGCAAAACAGGATGAATGCTAGGGTAAGTAGAAGGATAGTTCACGGAATCAAACCAGTCATGCAAATTGATGGAATGTAAATATTCCTGTACAAGAAAGGAATACTTTTTGGCAGAGCTAAAATAAAAGTATTTCCATTGGTGAGGCTCAATGCGGTAAAAAGTTTTAAGCAAATATGGATTCTTAATATAAATATTTGTGTGATGACGCAAATACATCTGGGGATCAGAGATTTCAGTGGGAGGATACAAATACACTAATGTCTCGCATAAATATGGTCTATGTCGGACTACAAACGTCATTGAAAATGTAGTAAACAAATTGTTACTCGATTGTGGACGATTACTGAACTCCAAAATAGCAGAGTCGTTTTTCCGGTTAACTTCAAATGGAATTAGTATGGGTGCAGGAACTATAGGCTTGTGGAAATATCGTAAAACAACTATTGGTTCTTTAAGATTAGCACTGTTTATATCGAATCCGCGAAAGTTGATTATGCGAATGAGGCAACGTTCAAACGAATTTATAACGTGTGGTAATCCATCACTAATTCTTTGCTTCTCTCTGCTCCATCGTTTTTGTCTAATTGCATATGTATCTTGATGGGAAAAAATGTTTAGCGTCAAAATTAAAAATAAATTCAAACTTTTCATGAGGCTAGACATGTTGGAAATCTTAATATTCTCTAAAATTGCAAGAGAAAAAATGGGTATAGTACATGGATTTCTATTATTTTAGAAAAAAGAACATGCACTAAGTTTTTAAATTTCGTTGTAAGCTTAAAAGGATTTATATGGTTTCATAAGAAATAAAAAATATAATGACATGTTTGGAAGACGTGGCATGTCTTTCGTAGACAAATGTAAATGCAATTACAATTGGACATGAGATGTGATTAAAACATGTTACTACACACGTAAATGGCTTAATAATAGCTTTCCAGCAGTTTATGAAACATTTAGTTGCAAGCGAGGTAAAATCTGATAAAACAGCCAAAATTTCTTTTTAAATTTGCAATTATCCATTATAATTTATAGTGAGGACTTCGAAAGGTAATTGCAATTTAATCTTTGTGTCTTATAAGAATATCTAGTAATTCTATCTCATAATTGTAGACGTTTTATTATTTTTATTCTTTGGATAGTTTTTTCACAATTTAGCTCAATCCGGTGTTTACTTTAAATATAAGTTCCCGTCAAAAAGAACTAGGCGTTTTTTTGGACTTTTCACACCCATTTAAAAACCTACTACTGAAACAAAACTTTAAATATTTATATCATAAGCTAATGCATGAGGTGTTATGGTTAGTTTTATCTATAAATTGTATCTTTAAAGATTTCCTTGCTAATACGCTAATAAAACAGAACTATAATTGTAGTAAGCAGTTTCATACTTATGGCATTTTGATTTTTCCCTAACTTGTAATAAATATAATTTTACTAAAAACCCATTTATCAAACAGCCAAAAAATTGGAAAACATTTTAGTAATTAAAGTTCTTTTATTTTTTGGAGCAAGGGAAACCAAAAAATAGGAATAAATAACTTTTTGGATCGATGCTGTAAAGTGAGTTGCATTCTTAAATTCCAAAATGAAGCTGATAAGTTCTTTCGACCAAACTGTATTTGACTGAAATTGAAGGATAGTAAAAAGTTTCCTTTCAGAGGATTTCGGTATGCACCGTTTTAGTAAATTCAAATTGCGATCAGGTTTGTGATTGATGAAACTGAAATTCACCGTCATAAATATATTTTAAGCAAACATTTTCGAGTTTTAAAATTTTCTCCGGATTTTTATTACTTATGTATAATTTTCTTGACAAATTTTATTAGCGTAGAACAAGCAACTGGGAAAACTCCTCCAATCATTTATATGCATATTTTATGTTACAAATATAAGATGTAAAAGATATAAATCTCCGTAAGTAGAATCATTAAACATAAGACTCTTACATTCGAGCTCGTACTTGTATTAAAAAGCCTTTAAATTAAATAATACGACGTTTTTATCAGCTCTCAATGGGTATTTTCATTCTGACTATTCTGAGGTGTTCTTCTATTCCTCACATTCAGTAAAGAATGTGGAATGCGACTTTTCTCTAGGCCCCTGAGAACTTGTAGGAAGTTGCTTGTGAAACAATTTCAAACTTATGTTACTTGTTTCATCTCGATTAAAAGAGCCAAAATAGACCATTTCATTTTCAGAAGAGAAACACATTACAAAACGGCGTAGTAATTTTACCAACGTAGATAAAACCCTAATTTCAAATATCGCAAACAATAGTGCCGCTAGCGCAAGACCTGCTCAGGGTATAATAAATATTATTAATGTCTGCGTAGCATTTACTTTCTCCTCTTCAGCACTATAAATAGATATTGAGTGTGTCACTTGAACACGTTTAAATGCAAAATATTTCCTCCACCACTCCAAAACGCCACTTTGCGCTAAGCCCTTAATTCTAAGCAACCAGTTCTCTGGGAAATATCCAAACAGGTGATATCCTCGCCAACTTTGAAAAATAATATATTTTCCTAAATGGACAGGGGTACCCTTAATCAAATATTTTGTGTGCACTTCCAACGCCGTATTTTCATCAAGGATTACTGCCATTCGCTTACATTTTTCAAAATATGCGGATTCACAAACTGCTCGTATGCCAGAGGATCTTCAAAACTGTTGCTCTTTGCTGTCAACCAGGCAGGAAAAAGCTTTGTGGTTTAGATACATCCCAACTTCAAGTGTGCTTGTCATTTCAGAAAGAGTCCTCCATTTCGTGTATTGCAAATTCACATAAAACCAGAGCTGCGAAACCACCGGAAACGCTTCATGATTACTAGTCTGTTGAAAACTCCCATTTTTGAGATATTCGGGCACAAGTTCTTTGTCACTTCCTGTTAAGTTATGAGGAATGACGCAAACATTAAAATTATTTGCTACTAAAGACGAGAACGTGTCAAATGGTATCAAGGGCGGTGATACACTCAAACTCGTAATGTTATCACCTTTGTATTCATTGCTTATTACAGAAAACATCAATGGAAACGCAAAAAGTAGAAGATAGACACCAAAACTCTTAGCTTTATAGTTTCCTTGAAACAACTGGTTACCTTGATCAAAGAGAGATGAGTAAATTTGAAATCCGACATCAAGTATTTTACGCAGTGCTTGGACTGTATTTAGTGAAGTGTTCAGTTTGGAAAAGAAAGTGAACACAACAGGTGTTACCAGCAACGTAACAAGTAGTAATGCCCATGTCCAAATATCCACAGCTATCACCAATTCCCTAAGATTATATATCCAACCCTTCTCCTCTCAATGGCAGCTCACAAAACGGAAACGCTCACTGTGAAAAGCCCAGCCAATGTCTGAGAACCAAGCAAAGTCAGTGTGCGTATGTCGCCACAATCCCGGAAGGGATTTCGGGGCATATAAAACTTTACCGTTGCCTTGGCATTCTGAGAGATTTATATGTGAGCATTCATAGAACTGGTTAGCACTAACGCTTTCAAAGCGTTTTGTCGCGTTTTTTGGTTTTGGGAGGGATATCACATGGATATCCAGAATAGTTTCTGGTTTTACGACAACTTTCACTCGAAGATTTTCATTGAATGTTTTAAGTACATTTTCTCGATTTGAAAATAGTTCTGCATTTCTGTACGATTCTGGAATTTCACCGGATATGAAGTTCAATGTCAAAGGCGGCCCAGAGGAGTTCTGTTTTAAATGGTTTTCTAGTTCTTCCAGTCCCGATTTTGTTGTCGGTGCTATGAAGGTTACATAGTTGACTGAGAGACATTTGAGGCAATAATAAAATTGAGCTAAGAATTTGTTTCTATATAAAAACCAGAATAAAGTAACGTGATGAATGCTCGGGTATCAGGTGGATAGTTTACGATGTTCAACCATTCACTAGTAAAACGTACATGTTGCACAAGAAAGAAATACTTTTTGGTCGAACTGAAATAAAAATATTTCGAAGTGTTAGTTCCTAAATCAAAACTGTGCATATATTTAAGAAAATTGGGGTCCTTAATGTAATATTCCTTATTATATTTATAGTAGTACATCTTGTGAAAATATCTCAGGAGAACGATGGGTTGTAAGAGATATGGACCATTTATATCGAATCCAGGAAAGTTGATTGTGCGAATAATACAGTTCTCGAATGAATTTAAAATGCCTGGTAACCACTCACTAATTTGATGCTCAAAATGTGGTTTAAAATTTTCAAAAGAGCTGCAAAATGGTGTAGTAAATGCACAAAGTAATAAAGTAATGTTTATTTTAGTATACATTTAAAAAAATAATATTCTATATAGAACCGTAAATTTCTGTCTGTAAAAAACTTTACTGTTGGTTGAATCGTTTTCACCCGGACAATATTCGTGCAATTCTTTTACTCTGCAAGCACTTTTCTGTTAGAGGCTGCGGACATTCAATAAATCTTTAAGCAATTGGAGCAAACATTTCAGAAACATTTGATTTCTTAAGGAATGCAAAAAGTACACCAAAAATTGAATTGTGATTGAAATATAGACTTGAAATAGAAATGTTTTCAAACAACTTCGTTGAAGGAAAAACATTAGCTCTACACAGTAGAATATTGAAAAGGCGTGTTCATAAAAGTTAGAGCATTAAAATTAAAAATAAATTCCCAAAAGGATGTGTTACTAATTACTAACATGTTGATGAAATATTGATTTTTGGTCTTAACATATAAGGATTTAAGCTAGCTATGAGCATAAGCCTCTGAAAATACTTGAAAATAAATAATTACATAAAATATATATGATTTTACTCAAAATTATAATAATTTATTAGTAAGCTTATAAAACAGAGCTGCTTGAAAATCACAGTCTTCGGGCAGCTAAACAAATATATGACCAAGGTTTTAAACCTTTAGTAACAAGGAGCTACTTCAACAAATTAATATTGGTTGTAACTTTAAAAATACATCCATCTATTTCCGTTCATAAAATGACAAAAATATTTTAGTCACCGATTTCGCAAAAACAAGTATCAGAATATACCTTTTGCAGTTACATATTAATTACATACATATACAATTAAAATATGTTAATAATTGTTAAGTCTCACATATTAAGGAATCTCCTTTTATAATACCATGTTTAACTCGATTTTAAGGATAGGTCGAAAGTCTCACGTTAGCTAGATAAATTATTAGGAATACATTTTTCATGTGAAACAATAGCATACACTAATTGTAAGCCAATCGAAAGTACGTTTTAATAAAAAATTAACCTGCTTACGTAAAAAGCAATTATAAACAAATAATAGATTATGATATCCTTATTCACTCCAAGAGCACCTATCTCCTCTAATAAATAGTACTCCCGCAATCAACATTGCAAACGAATTTTATTAGAAGAGACAAACATTCAAGGTTGCAGTAAACCTGACAAAGGTTTCTACTATAATATTTGAAGAAGAACAGTAAATCTCACAATGCACTCTTTTTACTGTGTTCTTTCGATTTAATTTAATTAATTAACTAATTAATTAATTAATTTCGATTTCTTTCTTTGCTGTTCTCTTATTCTTCGCAAAATATTTAAACTTTCATTTGACAGCCCCCTAATTTATAAAAATGACACTTTTGCCGGCTTTCGAAACTTCCAACAAAATAGTTTTGAATTTAGCCTTATAACCTGATTACCTAAAACACTTCTAATGATAATTCCGAGATACAAAATTGGATTCTGGTAAATTAAAAACAATAGAATTCGATACAGTTCTGTCAACATCAAGGATAAAATTTTAGTCTCAAACATGGCAAATAATATTGTCGATAACAGAAGACCAGCGCTTGGTATCATAAAGACTATTAATGTCTGCTTAGTATTCACTCCTTCAGTTGTCGAGTTAGGTTTGTGCATTGAGTGTGCCATTTGAACGCGTTTATAGGCAAAATACTTCCGCCACCACTCCAAAATACCACTTTGCGCGAAACTTTTTATTCTAAGCACCCAACTCTCCGGAAAATATCCAAACATCTGATATCCTCGCCAACTTTGAAAAATTATATCTTTACCCAAATAAACAGGAGCCCCCTTTATCAAATATTTTGTGTGAACTTCCAACGCTGCATTTTCATCAAGAATCACTGCTTTTTTGTCACACTTTTCAAAATGTGGATTCACAAATTGCTCATATACTAGAGGATCGTCAAAACTGTTGCTCGTTCCTGTCGACCAGGCAGGAAAAAGCTTTGAGTGGTTTAGATACATACCCACTTTAAGCTTGCTTGTCATTTCAGCAAGAGTCTTCCAATTCGTGTATTGTAAATTCACATAAAACCAGAGCTGCGAAACCACTGGAAACGCTTCGTGGTCACTTGTCTGATGAAACTCTTCAGTTTTAAGGGAGTCGGGTACAAGGTTTTTGTCACTTCCAGTTAGGTTATGAGGAATAACGCAAACATTAAAATTGTTTGCGATTAAAGATGGAAAGTTATCAAACGCTACCAAGGGTGGTGGTGCACTCAGTCTTGTGATGTTGTCCCCTTTATATCCATTGCTTAAAATTGAGAACATCAATGGAAACGAAAAAAGCAGAACACGGAAAGCCAACATCTTGGTTTTGTAGTTTTCCTGGAATAATCTGGTACCCTGATCAAATAGGGCAGAATATATTTGATATCCGACATAAAGCATTTTCCACATGTATTCTGCTTTATTCAAAGAATTAGTTAGTTTGAAAAGAAAAGTGTACATAGTTGCTGTAACAACTATCGTAACAAGTAGTAACGCCCATGTCCAAATATCCACTGCTATTACTAATTCTCTAAGATTATATATCCATCCCTTTTCCACTCGATGACAGCTCACAAACTGAAACCGCTCGCTGTGAAATGCCAGACCGATTTCAGAGAACCAACCAAGATGAGTGTGCGTATGTCTCCAGAATCCTGGAAGTAACTTTGGCGGATACCCAACTTCCCTTGAACATCCTTTAATATTTATAAAAGACCACTGAAAGAACTTCTTAGAACTTACACTTTCCAATTGCACTGTTACATTTTTTGGTATTAGGAGGGATATGACATGAATGTCTAAAATTGTCTCTGGTTTGACAACTTTAGCTCGAAGGTTCTCATTGAATGTTTGAAGTACATTGGGTCTCTTTGAAAAATATTTGACATTCCTGTATGATTCAGGGATTTCACCGGATACGAAGTTGTGCGTAATAGGTGGTCCCAATGACTTCTGCTTCACAAAGTTCTCTAGCATTTCCAATTGCAACATTGTGTTTGGTGCTGGGGAGCGGGTAAAGCCGAATGAATCACATTTGTGACAGTAAATACATTGAATATGGAATAGATTTGGTATTACAGTCCAAACCAACAAAACGGGATGAATACTAGGGTAATCAGTAGGATAATATACGGAAGCCATCCACCCAATATTTGAAACCACATGCTCTACACGAAGAAAATACTTTTTGGTACAGCTAAAATAAAAGTATTTCCAATTGTTGGCGTCTAAATCCATACTGTGAAATGTTTTTAGAAAATATGGGTCCTTAATAAAATATATATTTAGGTTGTAATTATAGTAGTACATCTGTGGATCTGAAGTTGGAATTGGTGGATACAAGTGCACCGATGCCTCGCACTTGCTTCGTTTGTTGCTAAGTACAAATTTGTCAGAGAAAGTTTTAAACAAATTGTTACTAGATTGTGGATTATGTTTTCCAAACTCCAAAATGGCAGAGTCGGTTTTCTGTGTAAATTCAAATGGGATCAGTATTGAGTCAGGGACTGTAGATTTGTAAAAATACCGCTTGAGAACAATGGGCTCTACGAGATTTGTGCCATTTAAGTCAAATCCGGGAAAGTTGATTGTGCGAATGATACAGCTTTCAAAAGAGTTCAAAATGCCTGGTAACCATTCACTAATGTCATGTTCAAACTTTGGCTTCATATTTGCATATGAGTAACAAAATGGTGTACCAAATAACGTAAAAACACAAAGTAGTAAAGCTATGTTTATTTTAGTCGCCATTTTTTAAACATTTATATTTTATATTGAACCAATCTCTTGGAAAAACCTTAGGGATGCACGGTTATCAAACATTTGTTTTCGCTTCTTTTTTTTAAAAAAAAGAAGAGTTTTTTGCTTGTTTACGGTGTCCTTGACAATTCTACTTTCATCCAGAACAAATGATTGATATAGTTTTTTGATAGTTCGGTGTGTCAAGATTTAATATTTCATAATTGTTATGACAGCTTACGGTTCATCCGAATTATTTGATAGAAATAAATATTCAAATGGGATTAGTATTGAGTCAGGGACATCAGATTTGTGGAAATATCGCATGAGAACTATGGGCTCTACTGGCTTTCTACCCTTTAAGTCAAATCCGGGAAAGTTGACCATGCGAATAATACAGTTCTCTAATGAATTTAAAATGCCTGGTAACCATTCATTGATCATTCGTCTCTGTTTAGTGTTTGCGTGTATACTTAAAATATTGTACAAATATAAAACACTCATGAGTTTAGCCACACTATTTTAACCTTATATCTTTGAATCGTTTTTAAAATATTGGCGAAAACCGTAATGGACAAGATATACGAACTGTTTAGAATTTCTCGGAGAAATGTTACTTAATTCTGATATTGATTTATAAAGCTGTGAATGCTATTTGAAATTGCGGTAAGTTAAATTATTTAAAATGGTAACAAGTTGAATGTTATTAACGTACTAAATTCTCTTTTGTTTCTGCTTTAAGCAAGGACTTTATTAAGATGGTTGAGCTTAAGCTTCTCAAGCCACTTTGTGAAACTGTTTTGTGAGCAAAAAAATACTAATATGATTTTGGCATATCCAGGCTCATAAAGACTGGTAGTTTTCATGTCCTTATGTAAACTGCAGTGTTGCGTTTAAATGTTTTCCTTGTAATTTATACCCTTATATCAATCGTATTGAATTCAAATTATGATTTTCTTGTTTGAAGGTACAAATTACTAGTTAACGTATTTTCGTTTATAAAAATTCTTGCTGTAAACTGATAAGGATTTTCAAGCTGTATAAGTGGTTACGAAACTAATTCTAGATTTGGAGCGCAGAGTTATCGTATCGTAATCTCTATTGCCAGAAGTTTGTTCCAATACATGTATTTATTATACGTGTTTTGTGATAAAAAATTATGGTAACAAGCAAATCGGTATTTTAAATGGGTATAAATTATGGCACAAAAAATTTCTTCAAACAAAAAAGCCTATGAATTTGTACTTAGAGAAAAGTTGCCTGCAATAAATAAATATCACTTTTAGGAAAAAACATGCATTTTTTATTGACGAGTGAACAATCGCATGGAAATAGGAATACACGTTTTACTGAATTGCTATTTGTCATTTTTGAGAGACTAAGAGTTCTTGGTAGATGCTTCTTATGACATTTTCACTTGTTAAAGGATACTGCAATGCAAACAAACATCAAATTGGTAAGACTAAAAATGTAGGGCTTGTATGTTACAACAGGGCATTGTATAATATTGTATTGTAACTAGGGGTGTATTTACTATGTGAAACAATTAAAGTTACCACCTGTACATTTAAACTAACCTTTTCACGTAATCAAAATTAAGTAACAAATGAGAGAATTAGATACCCTACATCAAGTAGGCTGCTTGTACCAATCTTCTTCAATTTATAATTACACCCGTAACCAGCATTGCTAATGAAATTTTTTAGAAGGGACAAAATATTCAAAGCAGCAGAAAACTGACAAAAGTTTCTATTTTAATATTTGAGGAACATCACCAAATTACCAACTGCTTTCTTTTGACTGTTGACTAGGCTCTTTCACTATTCTTCTGAGCTATTTTCCTATTCTTCGCTATACACGTGGATTAGTGAACATTTGACAGCACCCTAAATTTTAAAGGCGACACTTTTGTCGGCTTCTGAATCTTCCACCAAAATAGTTTTTGAAGTGGCTTTACATCCTGATTACTCAAAGCTCTCCAAATGACAATACAGAAGTACAGTATAGGATTTTGATTAGCAAAAAAAAAAACAATAAAAATCCATGCAGTTTTGCTATCATCCAGGATACAATCTTAGTTTCAAATACTGCAAAGAATAGTGTCGCCAGCAAAAGTCCCGAGCTCGGAATAATAAAGACTATACGTGTCTGCTTCTCATTAACTTCCTCATCTTTGGAATTATGAATTGAGTGTGTCATTTGAACACGTTTATAGGCAAAATATTTCTCTGGAAAATATCCGAACATATGATATCCCCGCCAATTCTGAAAAATAATATCTTTTCCAAAATACACAGGGGCACCCTTTATTACATACTTTGTGTACACTTCCAACGCCGTATTGTCATCAAGAATCACTGCACTTATGTCACACTTTTCAAAATGCGGATTCACGAATTGTTCGTATGCCAGAGGATCTTCAAAACTATTCCTCTTTGCTGTCGGCCAGGCAAGAAAAAGCTTTGAATGGTTTAGATACAGCCCAACTTTAAGCTTGCTTGACATTTCAGCAAGCGTCATCCAGTTCGTGTATTGCAAATTAACATAAAACCAGAGCTGCGACACCACTGGAAACGCCTCGTGAGCACTGGTCTGTAGAAATGTATTGTTTTTCAAGGAAACTGGGGCGAGCTCTAAGTCACTGCCTGCTACGTAATGAGGAACGACGCAAATATTGAAGTGGTTTGTGATTAAAGCTGAAAACCTATCAAATGGAATCATGGGAGCTGGTGCACTCAATCTTGTAATGTTGTCGCCTTTGTATTCGTTGCTTAGGATGGAGAACATCAAAGGAAATGCAAAAAGTAGAAGATAAACACCCAACTTCTTGGCTTTATAGTTTCCTTGAAACAATCCAGTACCTTGATCAAAAAGGGCTGAATATATTTGAAATGCCACATCAAATAGTTTACAGAAAGTCTGTGCTGCATGCAATGAACTATTCAGCTTAAAAAGGAAAGCCAGCATTGCTGGTGTGACGAGTAGCGTAACAAGTAGTAATGCCCATGTCCAACTGTCCACTGCTATCACCAATTCTCTAAGATTGAATATCCATCCTTTCTCCTCTCGATGGCAGCTCACAAACCGGAAACGCTCAATGTGAAAAGCCAGACCGATTTGCGAAAACCCAGCAAGATGGGTGTCCGTATATCTCCAGAACCCAGGAAGGTACTTTGGCGGATTTGGAACTTTACGTGGGCATCCACTGACATTCATATAAAGGAATTCGTAAAACTGCTTACTACTGATATCAGGCGTGCGGTTACGTTTTTTGGTAGTAGGAGGGATATACCATGGCTATCCAGAATAGTTTATAGTTTCTGGTTTTACGACAACTTTCGCTCGAAGATTTTCACTGAATGTTTTAAGCACATTTGCTCTGTTTGAAAAAATGTCGACATTCTTGTACGATTCAGGAATCTCACCGGATATAAAGTTGTTCGCCATAGGCGGTCCTGAGGAGCTCTGCTTCAAGAAGTTTTCTAATTCTTCAAACTCCGTTTTTGTTATGGGTGCTTTCAAACTCACAAAATTGTATGACGCACATTTGAGGCAGTAATTACATTGAATGGAGAATCCACTTCTTTTAACAATCCAGGCTAACGAAACAGGTTGTATGCCTGAGGAATCAACAGGATAATCTGTAGTCATCATCCAATGAAGATTCATAACTTCGTGCTCCACAAGCAAGAAATAATTTTTGGTAGAACTTAAATCAAAATATTTCCAAGTGTTAGTTTCAGTACTACTGTACAAAGTTTTTAGAAAATAGGGGTCCTTAATATAATGTCCCCTTTGGGATAGATAGTAAAACATCTGCGAATCTGAAGTTATAGTTGGTGGATATAGGTGCGTTAATGCCACGCATGTACTTTGTATGTTATCAAGTACTAATTTGTTGGAAAAAGTTTTAAACAAATTATTACTGGATTGTGGGCGATTACCGAATTCTACAATATCTGAATAATTTTTCTGCTCGTATTCATATGGAATTAAAGTTGATTGTGGAACGATGTCAGTGTGGTAATATCTCAAGAGAACGATAGGTTGTAAGAGATATGCACCATTTATATCGAATCCAGGAAAGTTGATTGTTCGAGTAATACAGTCCTCGAATGAATTTAAAAGCCGTGGTAACCATTCAGCAATGGCATGTTTAATGAACGCTTCTATATTTGCGTGTGAGTTACACAATCGTGTGCTAAGTGCGATAAAAACACAAAATAATACAGTATTGCTCACTTAGGTTATCATTTTAAAAACAATAATATTTTATATGGAACCAATGTCTGTAAAAAACGTGCACGACTTCAAACGACTGCTTTTAACACAGATTGGATTAGCAACGAAAAAGTTGTATGTTTCCTTATTTAACGCGATCCGGACAATTCTGCGTTCCTGCAAAACACTAAATTGACGGGGCTTTTTGATTGTTTGGTTTGTCAGAATTTGTGGCGAGGATTTAATATTTGATAATTGTTATGACTGTGGATAGGTACGTTTTGTATTATAAAGTTCGCCCGAAAATTTAGATTTAGATAAAAATAAATTATCAGATTTGCTTGATGATCTCAACTGCTAACGAAAATATTACACTAGACAATTTTTCTCCCAGACAATTTTGTTCAATAGTTTTAACCCTCGAGCACTTTTCTGGTAGAGGCTGCGTGCATTTACTGAATCTTTAAGCATTTGGAACTAATATTTTCAAAATATTTGATTTCTTTTACAGACAGAAAACAAAACGTACACAAAAAACGGAATTGTGATGGAAAAATTGGCTTGAAGTAGTAATGTTTTCAAATAACATTGTCGAAGGAAAGAATGACGAAACTTAAAAGTTGAGAGAAACTGTTTCTTGTAAGGTATAAAGAGTAATAGACTATATTGTAATATAAACGCATTAGCTCTACACCGCAGAATATTGAAAAGGCGTGTACATAGATGTAAGATCATTAAAGGAAAAAAATAATTACTAAAAGAATGGAGTTTATAATGAGCACTAGTATCTTAATGAAATATTGATTTTTTCGAAGACTTTCTGAAAATACTTGTAAAGAAAATACTGTAAAAATATGTATATAAACTATGCTCTATATTATATCATTTATTAGTAAGCCTATAAAGCAAACCTGCTTAAAAATCACAGCATGATAAAGTTTTAAAGTCTTTACCTCACAGAACTTTTGAGAGTGCATACATATATCCAACATATATGCACTAATGCCTAGAGGATCTTCTGATTTTGATTTACGCCTTTTCATTTTTAGCCAAGTTTTCCTTAAGAATATCAGGAGTAATATAATTTAAGATAAACTGCCTGTCAACCTTAGGTAAGTCAGGATGAGGAGAAGGTAGAGAGGAGAGGAAAAGGTTATTATTTGTGGAGATGGATACGTAGCAGTCATTTATTTCGTTAGGAGATAAAAAGACGACGACGATTTCTAGCTAAAAACTAATCTAATTAAGAAATGGAAAAGACTAGTAAAACCGTCTTGAGGGAAATGTGATTTATTAAATAAAAAATCCTTAAGCAAAATTTTTCAATTTATTTTTGCTCCCTCCCTTTAATTGTCAATTACACAGGGTGATTGCTAAACAAAGTTTGGAATAGATTTCGAATGAGTTTAAAAGGGGAAAAGTTCCACTTCTCCTTCTAACCAATTGGAAGATTATTTACCCAATTAGGTTTATAACCCAAAATAAGTTCATTTTACTTGTGATAATGGAAATCTAGTTTTTTATAATTGCATCTTAAATTGGTGGATAATTTGAATAAGATTGATTGGATATATGTGCTAATCCGTCTGAATAATGAAGAAACCATCGTGATTTCAATGTGATTTATGAATTAGAATCAAAGAGTAATGAACATATTTATTACGTAGATGAATACAATGAATCGTAGTTATGCGATTGTTACGTTTGTCTGTCTGTCTGTCCGTCCGTCCGT
>JAQIXW010000338.1:0-34195 GCA_034700685.1 Willowsia buskii
ATAATGCTCGCAGAATTGAGGATCAATTTTCAGAGAAGCGTACCATGAACCATTTTCAAGTGTCTCATCTTTGTGGGGGACCAAAATGTGTTTTGTGAGGGTGGTGGTGTTTTAAATTGCTTTATAAATTGTAAAGAGCAGGGACAACGGTTTCAGTGCACTTTTTGCATTCATTTTACTAACATTGTCTAGTCTACCTTCAGCATCACCATTCTCGTCTTTCATTTAACCTGACGCATCCCTAAAGGACGCAGCCGAATTGGGAAAAAACTAATTAGATCAGATTGTAATCAGCTCAAAAGATACGAAAATAAGATTGCATGAAAGTCTATAGTAAAATATAGTCTCAAAAATCCTAATTTTTTAATATTATTTAAAGTTCCGAAATGCACACGTATGACATTCATAGATTCATATCATTTCTTCTTTGGCCATCCAATAAGTCACATCAACATTATAACTCATTCTGCAATTTTAAAATACATAATTTTAGTAGAGAGCAGGTAAATGATACTTTGTCCTTAAATTTCAAATCCACAAACATGCATGGACAAGTGCATGCATGGGCTTGTTGGCATCTTCCTACCTTGCCCCTTTTTGGATACTATTAAATTACTTTCGTGTAAACAAATTAACATAATTTGTAAACTATATAAAATATTATATTCGATAACTTGAACCAGACAATCAAAATCTTTATCCTTGATTGTTGCCTCAGTCAGTGAATAAACGTCACTGCGTTCATGTGTCATATCAAAGCAGGAATTCTACAAATTCACGTGTTGCATTTTTAAGCTATTGCACCATGCATGCATTTTGAGCATAACGTCAGCATTGTTGAAATTTTCATTGTCTGATAATCTTGTTTGACACATGCCACACGCCACATGGTTTGGTTTTGTCCATCAATTTCTACATACATCGTTGCAAGTTAACTGGGTGTGCAATTCTAAATGCTCATCTTCTTTTTACTTTGGCTCGACAGATTATCATAATTATGTTCCTTGTCGTCATCTTAATATTTTCATCATCTCTAAAATCTTTGGGGTTTCTTCTAATAGTACCTCTGCGTTTGTTTGTATTGCTTTTTCATAAAATGAGTGACAAAAAGTAATAATTCGATACATTCGTAAACAAGTAGTCAAAGTAGTGCTAATAGCTGATTAGCATCATATCAAAATGATAAGCCGATATTCAAACATGAACATAAATTATTAATATATTAAATGACAAAACATTTTAATAGATTGTTCTCAGTTTATTGCTGCAGAAGCAGTAAAACAAGTCGGCTTTTATCATTCGCTCGTTTACAGAATCTCAATTCAATTCTCTGTTGTTACTTCGCCATCATTATGTAACAATCTACAAATGCAAACAGAAAACTTGGAAGATGATAGTTGATAATAATGTTATTAGTTAAAAGATGCAAACGTACAAACCTATAAACAGATTATTGGAGGTGAAGAAGGCGATAAGAATTATTGTGAAGATGATCGAGGTTAAGTAATATTGAATTTTGTATGCTCTTATTAAAGTGCTCTTCCCTGTCCTGTTGCCCCTACTGGTAGAGTCGTTATTTTACACTCATATCATGATCCGACAGTGATCATCATGCAATCTAATTATCTGCTTATATGGCAATTTCAGTTTGGAATGAAAGGTGGTCAACTTTTATACCTACAAGAAGGTAATAACGATCAAATTGCTCATCCACCCTTCCAAAGCTGCACTAATAACACAAACAAGTATAGTATATACTATGCGTACAATGTAACAGCTCTTACCAGAAAGCTGACGGACGACTGAGTGAGTAACGGTCACTTTTTTAACGATGATTACTCACTGAGTGAGTTTGATCTTCCTTTGAGCGTTGGTTTTTAACGTAGCATGTTGATGACTTGATGACGATGATGATGTGACAACACTGTACAGAAAACTGTAGTGCATTATTTACCGTTGGGTCATCTTTTGGTTGGAAGATTGGTTTTATTGTTTTAGTAGCACTTCTCAGTTAGTGATTGTTAGTGGCATCGGAAGCATCATCATACATTACATAGCATCGAGAAGTGTAAACATGAACATTATCTTGCATTTAATTTTTTTATGTTTGTCGAGTTTAAAGTGAATATTGTTCAGATTAGTGCATAATAAAATGTGAATGCGTGAACATTATAAATGTATATTTGTTAGTGTAAGTGCATTATAGAGTATAGTTTACTGGTAAAATCTGTGCAATTTCAATGTTTTGTGTTTTCAGGTGAATTTCCAGTTTTTCAGTGAGTTGGTTTTACCATTGTAATCGCCTACACAATCATAATCAGAGCAAATATGTGGTGCAAAAGGATCCGATTCCTTTTGACCATTTCCTGCGTCCTTACCTGTTCTCTGTTCCTTGCACCAGGCGTTGCAGGGCAGGGGTATGGGGGAGTAGATGATTCCCAGCAATTTGGAGGCGGAAATCAGCAAAATTTTGGAGGTGGAGGCGGTTTTCCTCAAAATCAGCAAGCTGCCGCTTTGCCTCAGTATGAATCCGCGGAGCAACAAGCTCCCAGACAGAATCCTGGATTTCCTCAACAACAACCGCAGCAACAGTATTCTCCACAAGGTGGTGGTGCTCCCCCATACGGCGGTGGTCCCCCACAACAAAATGGTCCTCCTCAAAATGACCCACAACAGAATATGTGGTGGCAAGGACAAAACGCTTTCCAGAGACCCCCAGGTCATCCGGGTGTAGAACAGCTAGCTCCTTCCGGTCAAGCACCCCCTCAGCCAACCACTTACAGTCCTAATTACAACCCATACGGAAATGGAGGAGCCCCATTTCAACAAACTACAACATTCAGACCCCCACCTCCATCACCTACTCAGCCTTCTTTCAATGCTCCACCTCCTCCTCCACCTCCAGTTCCACAAGAGCCCGATGTACAGCAGTTCCCAAACCCAGGCCCAGTTCCCCAACAAACCCCTTCCCCTGACCCCTATGGTTCTCCCCCAGCTCCCTCTCCGCAACAACCCCCACAAGCCGGATTTGGTTGGAATCCACCTCCTCAACAGCCTTCCCCACAAAATTACTACCCTCAAGGTACAGGCGCTTACCAACCCCCTGTAGAAGCCCCAGGTTGTGAACTAGTCAATAAAGCAGATTGTCATAATAATCGTCGTAATTTTAACATTCCAGCCCCACCACCCCCACCTCAAAACTATCAACCCCCACCACAATTCCAGCCTCAAGAGCAGCCCTATCAGCCACCTCAACAACAACCTTATCAACCACCTGTGGCCCCACCAAATCAAGGCTACAGACCTCCACCTCAGCAGCCAACAAATGCGCCACCAGCCCCCCGCCCAAACAACCCATATCAAAGTAATCAATTATCCTCTCCCAACTCTCAACAGCCTCAACAAAAGCCACGTCCCAGACCTCAACAACAACAGCAGCAACAAGATCCAGGTTTACCTTACCCCGGATGTCCGGCTGCAATGAAATGTGTTCAAGATGAATATTGCAATGCAATTGGTGTAATGGAAGATGCACCCATACAATTCTCCGCAGCCGACAGATTGCACCGTGTCGCTTTGATGGTGAGTAATTAATCATTGTGTCTAATTATGAAAATTTTATTCAAATATCATCCATGTATCATTTCTTATAATATGTTCCTGTTCCTTCTTCCTCCAGCAATGTTCTGAGCCAATGACCGGCATTGTTGGTGTCTGTTGTCGGGATCCCAACTATACGGATCCTTGGCCAGATATGAAAAAGAATGGTGGTCAGCAACATCATCATCCAGACAAAGGACATTCTCAAGGACAACCGTCATTCCAACCACCACAAGGCAATCATTTACAAAGTGGTAATCCTTACTCAGGTAAGAAGTAACAGAAAAAAGAGAGAAGTGAGCAATTAATTGATTAGTCAACGAGCAAGTAGTTAGACATTCCTAAAAATAAATATATTCCTTGATTATTCATTCACTTTTAACTACCTCTTAGCTGTTAAAATTCTATCTCTCTCTGTGCGTAGCAATCTAAAAAAAAGTTACATGACAAGTTTAAATGATAATCATGAGCATATTATGAATGAATACGCTATACTGGTTATCTCACCTGGATGATTTTTTCTTGGTGACAAATTGTGCAATACGCGCAATAAATTCTCCAGATTTTTTCAGGTTGTTTTTGTGACAAGTAGTAATTATAATGGTAATGATACGTTTCAACAAATTTTCCAACATGACTTGGTCAAAAATTTTGTTTCGTAACACGTCTTGGCGAATGTTTGCTAGTTATCCCCGTGAAACGGTGGTTTCTTCTATAAAGTATTTTGTGCGCATATTTTTGCTTAAATAATAACCATTAATCTCAACTAATAAGTATCCCCACTACAGCCTTTTTCTTGTATATTTACTACCAATTAGGGCCTACTTACTTGCTTTTCTTACAAGCCCCGCCTGCTGTTGCAACACAGCCCCTTTATCATCCACCCCTCTTCCAATTACCCCCTACACAACCCCAACTAATTTCCCCCCTACTAACGACGCCAACTCAGCGTACGAATCCCACATATGTTGTATCCCAACCTTCAACATATCTTATTTCCCGACCGTCACCACCACTCCAACAGAAAGTGATGAGAAGTCCCGAGTCCGGCTACGCAGTAAATATTCGTCATCCTCCCACGATATCCACTACTAGAACACTGACGCCTCTGCTATTAACCAATGGTGATGGGACTTACGATGAGAATGGTGTTCTTGTAAATGACATCAAGTCTGTGTACTCTGCCTCGTCATCTTCGTATTTCTATAATAAGCCTTCGCTGCCAACCACACAAGCGCAGCAACAACTTTTGCAAAATCTCAACTATGATAACTTATCTGGCTCAGCTTTCGGGAACACTTATCGAAAATAGAGGGTAAATATATTAATGGGGATTTTGGGGAAAACAGGTTTTTGAAATATTAAAATGCAAATTGAAATGGTGATAAAAAGAAAAAGTTATGATCCTCAATGTGTTATATGTGTGTGTGCTACGCAGGTCCCAGTGGTGGTAACAACAGGAATACAAATAGCAATAACGGTCAGGGCTGGAATCGAAATCGTAACAATGTACAGTGTGCTGATAATAACAATAACCTTGGGTCTGCCGGTGGGTATTACAAAAAATAGCACCATCTCTTCATATTTAATCAACAAATTTTAATATTATTTTACTCAATTTATGTTAACCCTAACCCTTTTTTAAATCTCATTCCCTGGTTCCTATCAAACTAAGATTAACATTGCATTTTTACTAATCCCAAAATATGGAAACACAAAAACTAACTGTTTTAATATATGTTTTATAAATGCAACATTTGACAAACGTTGGTATCTGTACATTGGCCTATATTTTTCTTGTCTGTGGTTGCCAAATGGAAAATATAATTTTTGAATTCAAACACATTAAAATAGTATAATATAATCGTTTTGGTTTTTGGTGCAGTTGTTAAAACATTTTTGTTTTGTTGGTTTGTTATGTAACGATGATGTACATAAATTGTAAATAAATTAAAACAATAAAGCCAGCCCCGTTTTCGGACTGCAATCTTTCAGTTATCTTACGAATATAGTTTCGTTTTCAATGTGAAAAAAATATGACTAATTCCAATGAAACATGGCTAATATGCTTGATCATAATATATGACATTTTTGTTGTTGAAATTAATTATATAGCGACATTCTGATCATGACTCAATTTACTGTATGTGGAAAAATACTTGACATTTGAAATTGCATGCATCATATTCACCATCAATCAACTCGCACTTTTGCATTTACATTTTTGCTCATAAAGGTTCTTTCTTGTATGTATCATGCTGATAGGCATAAAGACCAACAACGGTGGAAACAACGATGATCAAGTTACTAGACCGGCTACTGGTCCAAACAACTTCAAACGGCTACCGAAAAATTTAAGACATATTTCCCCATTCAACATCCCGCTGACTTCGCCCAACTTGACATCTGAATCGAAGCAGACAATCCAGGTGCTAGAGCCCTGTTCCAAGGATGAATTATGTTTGAGCACGTCACAATGTCATAGTTTGAATCCTCAGTTCATGGCAAAAACCGGATTGAATCCAGCAGATGCAAAAAATATTATTACTAATCCTAACAAGCAGCTAAATAATGATAGTGAACCAGTAAAAGTGAAGGTTTGTCACTTTGATAAATATATTATTAAAATGCAAATGTGTTTTCAGGAAAATCCAGTAATATCTTTTAATGACTTTCTTAATTTTGTCATCATATTTTTAGCGATGCAAGTATGAGCGGTCTGGTATCCATTACTTGTGCTGCAAAAAACCAACCGATCCAATTACATCTACAACAACAACATCAGCACCTCCAACCACGTTTCACTTCACCCCAGACAGATTCAACCCGACAATTTTCACATTTCCATCTTTCAATCCCCCCACAACAACCCCATCTTCATTGATTTCAGGCTTTGGTCTACGTTTCCACTCTGGACTGCATACTCAAAAGCAAAAGGAGATCAATAGCAGGAAACCAAATCCGTACAAAGAAAACGAAGAACCAATTCAACTAATCAGCCCAGTTGTTGCAGAGAAAACTACATTTCCTACAACTCCTTTCACCCTCTTTGGAACTTCTTTCACCAGTCAGCCTTTCAGATTCATAACAAGTACAACTCCAGCTCCTGTGCTGGCAACAAAGTCAAATGAATTGCTTCAAAGTAGCCAGCCGTTTTCTTCAAGACTTTCAACCCAAGGATCTACACCATCTACAACAGTCTTTGCAAGAGTGATAAGCACCAGCAGAACTTATTTCAGCACAACTACTCCTCCACCAACAACAAACAGAATAACAACAACTAACCCCACTACCCCCATCGAGATTCCTATTACGTCAAGTCAGCAAACGACAGTTAGCAATAATTCATCAACGACAATACCGCCAAGCACAACTACAGAGGGGAAAGTTGACATTTCCAAGATTCCAGTTCCGGTTCCACTCCTGCCGAAACTAAAGGCAGAACCTCCTGTCGGCTATATTTTTAAAGGGGATGACCTATACATTCCAGAAATAGAAATACCATCTCAAAATTATCTCGTGCCTATAAACGACTTTGAGGAAAGGGCGTTTCCCACAGAACCACCTCCGTCAGAAGACGATGATGCAGCAACAGAAATGGGTAGCCTGACTACTTCAGGAGATGTAGGCGGAGAAGTACAAGACAATGAACAAACATCGACTCCAACAAGGAATAATAACACTAAAAAGAGCGTTTTCAACAGTAGAAATCCATTCCTTCACAATAATAGCATAGAGGGCACCACAATTTATTCCATTTTGGACGAGTCATCAGGGACCTCGGGATCGCACGAAACGGTAGCGGGGTAGCTTTGATGAATTTAGTTGTTAAATATTATGTGAAGTTTAATTTTAATATTTAAATACTGTAATTTAAGCTTTGATTGTGATGTTCTTCCTATTCCTACCTTTTAAATATTTTTTATACCACACACTCGAATGTACTGAATAATTTTCTACCAATATCTAAGTAAAATTTGTTACACGTATTTCATCAACTGCGTTTGGCAAAATGAAACAAATTATTAACTGTCATTTTCCCTAATATGAAGGGCCTCGAAAAAGTTTTTAGCATACATATCATGCATTTCATATTAATTGACCGTTCAATTCTGTGATAAGTACTATAGTTGAGAATTTATCTTTACTGTATTCCAAATTTAAGCAGCATAAGTTGTAAGATTTGAAACGTCAATTTTTAATGCTACACGCATAAATGTCATAGTCATTCTATAAGTTATCTTTATTTTCGTCTCAGGATGTCCATATTCTAATTTCTTATCCTACTATTGTTGTTCGTAAGCCTGTCTGATCTGCCCATGGATATTTATAAGTCCTTGAATAGCTCCCGTGAACAGTGTGTCAACTCCTCTCAGCACGTTTTTCCTATCTCCGTCCTTCCGGAGAACTTCCTCAATTCGTTTCTGCGCGTCCGCCAACAACTTCCGGTAATGCTCTTCCAACTCTTTAAAATACTTGTTCGAAAACTGACCTACCACATGCCCATTATTGTTGAGTGTTTGTTGCTCCTTATTGATTTGCTGTTGTCTCTTAAGTTCCTCCTCAAGGTCCTTCATTACAGACTCAATTCTCGATTTATCTGCTGTACAACATTTTAGCTTCTCCTCTGCATCCTTTAAATTTTGACTTTTTTCCTTTGCACTGGTAACTGCCTGTTGATAATGCTCTTTCCAGCGGTTCGCCTGCTCCTTGTACTCCCGACTGTCTTTATTTAACGAGTCTACTTTGGAGTTTAGGTCTGCAACAGATTTTACCAATTGAATGTTATCTTCCCGCAAGGATGACACTTGAAGCTCCCATTTTTTGGCGTTGCAGGTACTTTCTATGAGGGATTCTGAAAGCTTGATATTTTCAGATTTTAATCGGTTTATTTCCTCCAAAAGATCCGCTGTTGTGGTGGCTGCTTTCAAGGAACCGTCCAGAATACCGCGGCTGCTGTCTCCTGCACCAGCACTTGTGCCGACTTGGTTTTGCATTGATGGCGGGCCTTGATAACAGTAGCCGTGTGGAATGCTCATTGTTAAAGGCATCAGAGGCGAGGGCATACTAGGAGGAGGTGGTGCTCCAGAAGTTGCTTCGGTGGGAGCACCAGGGGAATAATACTGTTGATGTTGATAAGGTACGTGATGATAAGCTGGAGGGGCCGGCGGAGGATGAAGCGTTGACATCCTCATTTCTTCAAAGTTTGTGGAAGGTCCTGGAGGAGGAGGAAAGAGTTTCGGTTGGTGTGATGGAGCTGGAGGTAACGCCGTGTTTGGAGTTGAGTTTCCTCCCCCAATAATTGGCAAGTCTACCTTGTACGTAGAAGGACGGTGATCAGAGGGACCAAATGAACATGGGTTGTTGTAGATGAATGAGTGGTGTGGAGGTGGCTGTGATCGGCTGCTATTCATAAAAGACAACACGGTTGGACCGATTTGATCATAGTCATCCCAATTCACCTGCTTTTTTGCAGGAGGAAGTTGAAGTTGCTGCTGTTGTTGCTGTGTCTGAGGAACAGGACGAGGTGAAATAATGGACGATGCTTGCGGTGGGACTGGAGGAAGTTTGATTGTTGTGTTGGAAGGATCCCCTCCTCCTTTTAGTTCTTCGTGAGCGGATGGATAGAGCCTTTGCAGAGGTGGACTGCTACTGCTTTGCTGCTGCTGTTGATGAGAATTAATTTGATGACCAGACTCCGAATTTAAGCTAACACTTGAGTTTACTGAGGGTGGTCCGATATTTTGCTTCACTTTCCGTAGACATTCGTCGAACGCCTCTGCTTCATATTCAGATGCAAATCCTATTCCGAAAACTCGACCACTTGCAATATCCTTCCAATAACCAAACTTCTGAGTAGTTTTCACAAATTCTAGTTCCGGAATCACAGTAGTATTTACCACAACTTCCTTGATGTCTGCATCCACACTAATTATTCGGTATATTGAGCGTGTGTTATCGTAAAGGATGGATATTGGTACAGTCGAGTCACACAGCGGGACCCAAGACTTTGCTGACTTTCTCGCTTCGTATGAAAAAATGTTGGCTTGGGCGAGATAGATGGCTTGCACTTGATCCTGTTGCGGATGGTGGTGGTGATGGGGTTTGTTCTGGCTCTTTTCCATTATCTTGAAATAAAAAGATTTGTTTGTGAATTACGTTGATGTTTTCTGTTTTTCGAACTGGACAAGCATACACGCTATGCAGATGTCAACTCGTTATCTTTACCTTTGCAAATTCCTCTCGTTATATGATGCGTGCGGCTCTAGTTATCCCTTGTCTGTAGAATCTACAATGACATTACAAAATGGCTGGACTGAACATAAAAAATATTAATTTTAAAATCCTTGTCTTCCTGAACCTCTCCATGTTTGTGTTTAGCATTCATTTATTTTTGCAGACTCATAATGGTAGAAGGATTAAAGACATGCAGTAAAAGTTGCTTAGTGAGCTCGGTTTTTGAGAGGGTTATCCACACAAGTTGGTTGTTATAAACGATTCTGTTGAAGTTGTTGACATTATGAGACAATGTATATGAACGGAACGGGAGGGAGAGGCCGTACCGCCTCGAATAAGTGAAGAATCTGTACTTTACAAAATTGCATAACTCGAAGTGAAACCTATTGTGAATAAACATTGTGTTTTGTTTTTGTAATGATCATTATTTATTGCTTAAAATTTTTCTTCTGTTTTTCTTTTGTTTCTCGAAAAAGTTTATGACAAGTAATGTGTATCAGTTCCGAACAAACGCCGACTTGGTTTGCTTGCTTGGGTCATGCTTTGCCATAATTTGGCATTTTGTTGGATCGTTTCTATATTTCGGTCCAGCCGCCGGTGGATTTTTACAGGCCTTGCAACACCCACATGGATCAAAGGCAACTCTCTTAGTACTGCATTTGCTGTTATCCTTTACCCGTGTCTGCTCTGGACCTTTACAGGCTTCGTTATAGTCCACACACTGCATTCCACCTTGTTGATTGTAAGCTTGTTCTCTTCCTGGAATACTTACTTCAAATTGCTGCTTGTCCATGCTGGTCAATGTGCACCCTCCTTGTTCACCATTCTCACATTGGCTATCTCCATCGTCATCCGCTTTGTCTCCATCCGGTCCACCTCTTGGAATCATTGACAAGGGAAGGTATATCTTCATTGGCTGTACGGGGCAAGGCTGGACTGTTTCCGGTTTACATGGATTGCCAATACAAACTTGGAATTTGACAGGCTGTTGAGTCTTCTTGTAAACGCCTGAACATTCCTTGCAATGGTTTCGACCACAGCTTGTCTCCGCACCAGGACTGGGACCGGCCATCATAAATGGGGAAGTTTGTGACTGTGGGGGACCTTGCATGGCAAATCCACTACCTAGAAGATTCTTGTAGTCAAGCTGGATGTAACGGATATTCGGATTTTTTCCTTGAGGGTCACCCATTAGAGGAGGGTTTGTTCCTCCCACGCAAGGACAACAAGGGCCACAATACTCTCCTCTGTAGTACTGATAATCTGGAAAGCCGTAAGGCTGCAATGAAAGTGAATGAACAATGAACACCCTACTATTCAACGTTCTAGAGGTACTTTCTTAAATAAAATTATATCGTGAAGCGCTTGACTTCAATAATATTACCCTTTCAACACCATCACTATTCACGTAATTTGACCCATACCTCCACCCTTCCCACTGAGGTCGAGTAAGCGAAGCGGTTGGTGGTTTGTATGGAATACGTGGAAGCGCAAGTGGGGTAAAGCCAAAAGGAGTACCCAGCTTTGTGATTCCATTTCCGCTTGGCCCTTGTGGGATATAATTTCCAAGTCGGTTCCAACTCTCTTCAAACTTTTGACAGTTTCCAATACACAAGGAGGGGTTACATCGGGAGTCGAGCATTTTGGTTTCGCGAAGTGAACTAGCTCCTACTGACTATATGGATCAAAACTTTAACAAAATAACGGAATAAAATTGCGGTAAGGGATTAGTTTTAGATCAATGGTTACAGGTTTGAATTTGTCACTTGTGTCGTTGTGTCTGTAAAAATGTTATCAATGTATCATGGGTTACTACCACCACCATCAATGCTTCACTCGTTCATTTGGCCACCGATTTTTTCACACTTTTGCTGATTCTTGCGATTCATAAATTCCTTAACAGAACGTTTACGTAGTCTTGATAGATTTGGAGTTAAAAAGACATATAGACGCGTTTACCATCCACGAACCGATCGGTTCATGAATTTGTCATAATCATTTATCATGCATTTTAATAGCAGGTCAAGAATCTTGTCCCTTTTATCTGTGACCCACCAACCCTTCTTAATAATCAATAAGATCATAATTCTCTCTCTTTGCACCCTAATCATTTCCAATCAACTGTCCCCATTGTCATCAACAGTGACTAGTAGTACGATTAATAATCCAATCAAATATAAGTCTAACCCTGTTAACACTTATGATTTTGATGATGGTGTTGCTGCTGACACTTCAGAATGGGATTGGGATAATTACAATTACAGTGATGACGAGTATTATCGGTATGCAGCTGAATATGAAGATAACCTTCGTGCGTCCTTTCGGTCCTCTGCTGCTGCTACAGAACAAGGTGACGGGGAAAAGCTAGAAAAGAAGAGTAAAAACGCTGAACAAAGAGAAAATAAGGTGTCAGCTGATGATGAAAATAATCATTCGAACGCCACTCCATCATCGAAATGTATGTTTTACCATAAATACTTTTTATCCGCATTTTCTGGAAAAATTCAATTCAAAATGATTGATGCTCACTATGTGATATTTATGCATGATCTTTTTATATTGATCGGTAATCTTTAGCAAATCAACAGAAGCATGGAAAGAAAGAGGAGGAGAGTTATGCAGAGATGGCTTCTAGGCTCAAATGTGATAACCCTTGGTTTTGGAACGCTCCTCGATGTACATGGATAGATGTAAAAGCAAGGCATGTTATCACAAGAACAAGAAAAAATGCTGAGACTAGCGCTTGGTTCTTGGGCAGTATAATCACTTTTGTGGCTGCATGGCTGTGTATGTAAAAAAAAATTGGGCATTTTCCATTCAACGACTTTATTCCAAGTTTGATTCTTGGATCTATACTTTCATTCATTTTGGTGGTAGGTGTGTTTTATTGCTGCTACCAAATCAAGCTAAAACATAGACTCAAAATGCTAAAGATCAGGGAAAAGTATGCTCCTGGTCGGATTGAGCTTCCCAATGGGAAAATTGCACATTATCAACCCACCGCAGAAGAGAACAAAGCGTATGAGGAACTAGTGAAAGCTGTAATTATTCAGGATATGTCTTTAATGATCTAAAAAATACAAATTAGAAACGACCTGAAATCATCCAATAATTTGATAAATGATAATGTAAAATTCGTACAGTTATATAATAACTGAATATAATTGTTTTTATTCAAATCAAGTAAAACCTATATGTAAATATAAATTTTATGTGTAGATGTCTAGGTTTTGTTATGTTTGGGAAATTAGATGCTTTTTCTAAGCGTTTTGCATTGAGTTCATGTTTATTTCATTTCATGCAGTCTCCAGACCAAACAACATCCTAACATATTTTTTATCCTTGTAGTATCTCTCATATAAATACACTAGAGAGAACTTGACATATTCGAAGATACGTCTCCATTAAAATCTGATGAAATGATGTATCTCTTTTTTTGTCTGTTTGTACATTAGTTCCTAGCTGTTTCCATCCTGCATGTAAAAAGTATGAATTTATCTAGGCTTGATTGAGGTTTGGAAATATGAAACACACGACGACAACACATCTGTCAAACATGCCCACGACCATCAACTGTACGATTCACAGAATTATATTATTTCATATTTCATCCCTTCAGCCCTCTTGAAAATATCCCTATTCTCTGGTTTCAGTATTTTCACGCTTAGTGCGTGCCCATTAAATCGTATAATCTTAGACTACTAGAGAGATGCACTTTCCTCCAGCATAGCAGTATTCTTGCACGTTAGCTTGCAAGCAGAAACCCTCCTTTCTTCTCCGCTTCCCTACAACCAACACCACCACCACCACTCAAGTGAAGAGTGCAATTTAAAATGTAAATATGCACTGAATCCTCCCACTTCTCTAAAAATTGAATTTGTAGCCCTTCTATATTCAAAAACCACCCAAAAATCCATGCATTACAAGTACAAATGCAGCAAAGTTTTCTGTAGCTGTCAATGAGCTGGGACTAGTTTGGCTGCAAGGAAGCAAGAAAGGGGAGGTGAATTGGAAATGATTCATTATGGAGAATCGATTTTCTTTAGACTTTTGCTTCAAATATAATGAAGGAAATAATATACATATGTATGCAATGCATCGTACGTGAAGACAAACGATAACAACACAATACTTGTAAAGAACATTTTACAGCTTATTTCCCAATTCATCCAACTTTTGCAACGATATTTTACTATCTATCACTCATCAATTAGTTTTGCAACTTAGTTGTGTGTGACTCAATTCGTTAGTTGGCAATTTCAACAAAGCAAAGATTTTCGTTTTCAAAATGCACTCCGTCCTCAGAACTCATTAAGCATATTTTTTAATCAATCATCTTTTTGTAAGATGGAGTAATGTACCTAAAAGGATTTTTAAAACTGTACGCATTGTAGAATTGCTTAGGCATATCTATCATTGTGTTAAATCTATTTAGATAATCGTTATTGTTTTTGAGCATACAGCACAGCGACGTCTCATATCGGAAGTTAAAACAATAGATAAGGCTTCTTGTGAATGCGAAAGATGTGGTTTTTAGCAAAATATACTTTTTTAGTAGGTAATCCTAAATCATTGTTGTAGATTGGCGTGTAAAAATATTTTATATAAAAAAAGCCATTACCACAACCTGCATTACACCACACACATGCACTACGTCGTAGTTGGCATATCATATTTTTTTTAAATGAGTCTGCCTAATTTTTCCCTTATGGAAAGGTTTCTTTACTCCCAAACCTCATAGTTGTTGCAAATACATTACATTAACTTTGATTACTGATGTATTTTATGTAGTAAAAATTCACTTCATGCGAGTAGTATTGCGATCATGCTAGCTATAAAACAAAGTGAGTTTTAGAGAAAGGATTAGATTCGATTCAAAAACTTTTACAACCTCAAACCTGACTGTTGCACGCTTAATGCTACACTTTTTTTGTTCCTTCCTTCACTACTGCCGCAAAGTAGAATCAATTTAAAATGGAAAAAACTGGTATTAAATCCCTATATTGCAATCGCATTGTCTGCTATGAAATCAAATCCGAAATCTTCTTTCTTCATCAGACGCTTTTGCTTTGTTAAAAACGCCAACGAAAGGAACTAAAAAACTGGCTAAACTTGTATTTTATATTGGAAAGGTGTAGAAAACAACATTGCATGTTAGCAGCTTTGTTGGGTCTCTGTACTGTACAAATTCAAGAAGATGTACTCAGGTTTACAGCAGTTTACCTGGTGCATCTGAAACGTGAGTAGAGAACTTCGTATTTGTAATGTTGTTTTATGATTACTGACAAGTATTATGTACTGCCATTACCTATTTCATTTCAATGCTGTGTGCAACAAGTACATGATAATCATAGCATAATCTTAATCATGGTATACCATACTTTAATATTATGCTGCCTATATTTACTTCACATCTTTACACAGAATCTTACCTTCCTGAGATTTTTATTGAAGGATGGATGCACAGAGATGAGCTCCACTGTACTTTGTAGATAGGTACCTACAATAATTTTGATCTATGTACTTGCGTATCATCAGTAATGTTAATATTGCTCAATCCCACATATACAAGCGTTGTTGTTTCTATCTCTCTCTGGTATCCTTTTTGTTCTTCACAGTTTCATGACAGTCAACTCGACAGAATAGCGTTGAATATGCCTTGTCAAAGAAGTTATGCATGTAGTTGTGCATTTGCAGTGTGTTTGTTATTTGTTTTGTTATGTTTTTAGGCATTTTTTTCTTCATGTATAGAAGTTACGGTCACAAACTACTCAAGTTTTCAAATGAGTAATTATCGTAGTCACTGGCTTGCCGTGTGTGCAGTGCTTACACATGCATATCCATATATGCAAAAATATACGTGCTATATTATTTTACTGCATGGCCAGTATATAACTGCTTTTAAGACAAAATAGTTGAGTATTTCAATATTTTAATGAACATTTTTCATATCTGCTTCAAGAAAAAGCATGTAGGTATGTTCACATGTAAAAGGGAGCATTATGGTGCAGGGATTTGAGTTTAGTTGACCACATTTTCAAATTTAATAACGCAACGGCATCGCACAAAACAATCATCATTTCATTTTTAATGTTTATCTGTGTGAATGGCACTGCTGGCTGATGGTGTCGTCACTGAAAAGTATGAAAAAGTATTAATTGAACTGATCATACTGAAATCGAATTGTGAGCAACTTTTTATATGGTGGCAGTAGAACATTTTTAACATTGGAATATACACAGTTTGTTAGTTGTGATTGTGAATATTGGTGATACATTAAATGTTTATTCTCGACTTGATTCATTAAATGTTTTAGATGTAATAACTAATTTTGATTTAAATCAATGGTCAGCTTATTCATCAGCACAAGATCATCATCATCGCTGTGAGCGTCGTATGGAGTTTTATTTTCACTGCAACACACTCGGAGCATTTGATTCAGTCAGTTTTAAACCAGCTTGAAGAGAACATTGAAAAAACAGTTCATTCAGCAAAAAATATATACTACAGCAAATAAAAAAGAGAGATCTACTGACATTTGCAAATGTACTGGTTGTAGTAGTAAACCAGAGCACTTTTGTCAAATTATTTACCATTCAAAAAATTGCAGTGCACGGTAAACAAGACATAAGTAAACTTAGCACGCAACAGAGCGCAGCGTAACTTAAAGTCTTTTACGATATTCATAAAATTTTAAACCCTAAAAGGGAAATCGTTTAAATGAATTTTTATTAGTTTTATTATAATTTTAAAGCTTTCAAATAAAATTTCAACGTTAAAGCTGTGACTTGGAAGCATTGTAAGTTCCTTTGTCTAAAGAACACTCACTGTGCAGTGCATACAAACATTAAGCGAAACCGACTCTCAGAATGATTGATGACTTTGGTTCTGTAAGAAAAACAAGTGTTTCAAAGTGTCACTCTGCATTTTAAACTTCTGTCAACCGCCGCTGTGTATCCTACTGTACACAGAATTATTTGTCTTTTTTCCTCAGAATCACTTTGACTGTTTCTTCTCCAGTACTCAAAGTTCGTAGTAGTCAGGAAGAGGACGAAAGATTACATTTTAAAGCGATCTAAACACTTTACTGTCTCCTCTTGTGTGTATAGTCTAGAGGAAAAGGCATGCATTAAACCGATGATCATTACTGCATGAATTTTCTTTCCTCTGAGTTTTAAAAAGGAAAACGGTTTTTTTCTCTTGTCTTTATTTTTATACTTATAAGCCTCTGCTGCAATCTTTCTTTCTGTGACATTTCTTGTAAAAGGATATTCAGCCGGATTCTCCAGACTGTAAGAACAATTTGGATTCAAATGTCGTTTGAGTTTGAGATTTGTAAGAAAAAGGTTGACTGACAAGCAGCATTTTTTTGTGTTCGTGGTGGTGTCGTGATAAAAAAGCATAAAAAAAGTTTTAAAATCCAGTCATAATATATCTCCATTGTTGAACCCTTGAACTCATTTCAACCGTCGAGAGAGAGAGAAGAAAATTGTTGAACGTGTATTACATAAATAGAAGGAAAGCTATTCTAATAAGAGGTTTCCCTTTATTACTTATGATTATAATGGTTATGGACCTAGGAGAAGCCTGAGGAAAAAGAGCTGTAATAATAATACTCCTAAAATACTAACTAGAAAAGGCATGGTCATATCATGAAATCATGATATACGACAAACAACATGGAGGATTAGAATAAGTGAAGACGACGAATGATCTTTGGACCTAGTAACCTAGAAGGAGCATACACTCTCTAGCTGTATGTGAGAAAGGGTCTCCCAAAAAGGAAAAAGCAACAAAGAAGAGCTTCTTCTTCCTTTCCACTATTCCAAAGCTCCAACAAAGCAAATATAAGCATAAATGTAATCGAAGAAAGGAAGCATAACATTAAAAGCTGAACCTGAGCCAAGAATTTTTCATGGATGTTGAGTACAAGTTGTACTTGCTCAGCGAACAACGACCATACCAGAGAGCCACATCTCTCCTTCTCCAACCAGAAATATCTGCTTTTCTGCTTGAGCTCCTCTTCTCATCTCTGCAGCAGCAAACATCCCTTGCTTCTCAGCAGCATAAAATTCTACCCTTCTCGCAGCTTGTTTTCTCTTCGTCATTCTTCTCTCATCCCTCTTTACCGTCACAACAACAGCAGCAGCAGCAGCATCTCCATCGTCAACATTCCCAATGATTTCTACAGACGATAGGAGCCCATCAGGTCGTGACAACACCACAACCAGGCTCACAAATTTCAACAATAACAACAACGAATACGAGAATAGTGGTTTGTACTATCAATACCTTCCATCTTCTCATCTTCATCCAGCAGAGTCAGAGCGTCACCAGCATACCACATTGACAGCATCACAATCAACCCCCTCCATATCAGTAAGCTCTGCACCTACCTCACCCCTTCTCCGTCATCGTCATCCCCATAATCAAATAGTTTTAAGAGACCCTCACTCTGTGACCCATCTTCATAATAATCTATCAGATAGCTCATCAGCCTTAGCACTACCTTCCAGTTCTCCTCCAGCATCACCAACAAGCAATGGAATTGCAGACTTTATCCAGCAAACTCTAAGCTCTCGTCTGATCCCAAAGCTTGGCTCAATTGTGAAACGCTTCAGTTTAAACTACAGTGGTGAAGGTCTCGTCACAGATAGACAGCGCACACGCACCGTCCGCGTTGGAATCCGTTTCCAAGTTCAAGTAGACAGTTTCGTTAATAATCGGCAGTCTGATAGGCCTCGTGCCATTATAAGAACGCAGAGTGCCCCTGCAGTGGAACAATTAGATAGTGGCTTTTCCTCCCCCACTACAGATGTTTTCCCCCAAAATAGACAATTAGCATTGGAATACAATAACGGTGGCAATAGAAGCATTAGTCATTCGAATTCTTCGTCAACACTTTCTGTAGCAGACTATTGTTGTAGTGGTGCAGGTAGCACATCCTCTGCAAACTCGTCAGGTGGTATTCAAATTGGCATTGGTAGTGGCGTCGACTCGTGCTCATCTGGAGTCTCATCTGAAGCCTCCAGCCCGACGTTAGAAAGGAAGGCAAAGAATCATCCGACATCGTTGCCCTTTGCTCAACAGCAACACTCAACCTCTCATACACTCGCATTCCATAACAGAATTAACCAAGCGCTCAATTCCTACTACAGAACTCATCAGCAGCAACAACAACACTCATCGACAGAGGAGTCCCAGCAGCGGGCTCGTAGGTCAAGTGTTCAGGTATATCGAAGAGGGAGTGCCTCTCCTGAAAGGTCAGGTTCCATTTCTGAAGATCAGCCTAACTGTCATACAAGTGGCAGCAGTAGCTTACCAACAATGGAGGATTCCTCCAGCTTTCAAGTGCTCCGCCATTTTCCCGGTAAGCCAAATAAATAAAAAAAGACAAAACCAATCATTTTTTGTTGTCGTTCGACTAATCTACTTTTAATGACGACAGGGTTTGCGCAATTATTTTTTTTACAGTCAATGCCCACATAAAAGCCCACTCCTCATTATATTTCATTTTTTATGAGTCTTTTTGTTCCGTTTTGGCAATTTATGCGCATAAAGCAACCATAACCATAAATCATTTTTTGCAAGCGGTTGAAAGTGAAATTGTTTTTCCGATTAAAACCCAGATACACACATGCTCTCTGATTATCTTTCATGATAATGTTATGAATAATATGGGAGTGTTTGTTATGTTAATGGACAAACATTTTACTTTTTTCAACTACTTGATCAAAATAAGAAAACTCTGCACAGAGGTCATGACTTCTCGAAGCCTGGTGACAACTGTATGCACATCTGCCTAAATTTATCTTTATCGATAAGGTCAATTCTTTTTTATCAATCAGAAAGATTCTCAAGTTTAGATGCTAATCACATCAAAGTTATGTTAATTAATTTGGAAGTGATGTCATGCTTCTGCTTTGGTCATCATGATGATGATGAGAGGATGACTTTTGGACATGAATGCAAAATTGAACACATGTTCAGCATAAAAACTGACAAAATACCAGCATAAAGAATTTGAGTTTGAAAATTAAGGTTTTTGACATAACTGCAGCATCATCATCAGCATTCAACTCGATGATTTGTTTTTGACAGGTTGGTTGCTCTTGTACTATTTTATGATAGGCTTCCGTAAAAGTGTAGTCAAGAATGATCCGCAAAAGTGTCACAGTAATGCAGTAAACCATCACTGAAATTGTATTATATTATATAAAAAATTGAAGTGCTGCTAAAAAGCAGTTAGTGGCTAAACAGGAGTGTTTTGACCAAGTTCAAGGTAGTTCATTGGGTGATCCAATCGAAGATTGCTTTTCTCAAGTTAATGATGAACGTATGAAGTATGCAAGAAGCCGATGGAAGCAGGTTTACTTTTATGAATTTCTCATGTAACCCATTTCGCATTTTAGGTTAAAATGAAATGGATAGTTGTATTTGCAACATTTTTACAATGACTCACCTTTACGGGAAATTCTCGTGCAAAAAATATTTCCTCAGTAGCAATTATACATTGCGCCATGTTACCTTTTTGAAGTAAAAAATACTCTCCTCAACAAGAGAAAGGATAGTAAGCTGTAGGTTTTTCGTAAAATGTCTGTTGCCAAAGCTGAACTTACAATTAGTGTTCTCAGATGTGCAATAATTACCGCTTACATAGGAAACAGGAGTAGACCGACTACCGACCACCGAAAAAATATTTCAGAGAGAAATACTTAAATGGTTCCTTTACGTTGTACCATTGTTTTTGCATGACCAGGATTGAATTGTGAGACCGTCGATAACTCATTGAAAAAGTATTCTTGCAACTTTGATGGTTTTTTCTACCTGAAATTGTACAGTATTATGATTTGCAGTCAGAGAATCTAAAGACCGACAATTTTAGTAAGTTCATGTTGATTTGCAGACACGAGAAAGAAAGGGTATTTCCCTCTCTCCGACGCTTTCAATTCAATCTAAATTACTGGGTTTTGTCTGATTCATGAATTTCACGATTCACGTTACAGTTGAATGTTTAAAAGAGCAGTGGTAGGTTGGCTGGTGCTCGCCTGTTCAGTTTTTTCTAGAAAAAAGAGGCACGGTCACGAAAGCTTGAATTTGATTGGTCACTCAGCCGGCTCATTTCGAAATGCAAGAAAATGTGACTGTATTCAGGTTTAACATGAAAAGCACTAGTTATAGTTACATTGACTGTAGTAGGAAAAATACTAGGAGAGTTATGCTTCGATTCTGGACTTGGAATTTCACTATCATCATCAAAATATCAGCATTGTTTTGCCAGAACGTATTTTTATATAATAAGTAATATATACCTATGTACTTCCTTTCTATAAAACAATCCCATCCCGACACCTCCATTCTTAGCCACTAACAATAGGTTATGCATGCATGTACATTTACATATAAAATTCCATTGTGACTGATACATATAATAACAGAATGGATATTTACATAGATAATAATATATGAGTTTATGCGTTTTTTAACATATCAAACAAGTGTATGGTCTGGACAGGAAAGAATCCAAGTTTTAAACAGTCAAAATCCCTAGTGCGTAAATACATGTACAATTATCCACTTACGCATTATTTACTCGCAGTCCTCATCTCACACGCACTGTACACGCATGCTCTTCACATCTGCATCTCGATGCTACCCTGCTTACCTGCTGGCCTGAAATGCTAAACTTCTTTTTTTAATGATTCCACTATTTCTTTTGTGACTCTTTCCAAGGTACAAAGTGCACTCTCATTAGTTACATTACATATTCTCGTTTTCATTTCGTGAGGTAGTTCTCTTTTTTCTTATTTGCATGTTTTCGCTATGAATATTGCCTCATAGTTTTTAAAGAAAAATGGCTGTTGCAATTTTATCGACAAACTGCATAAGATCTCACGTGAATATTTTTACGAATTTCTGTCCCTTCCACGACATAACCATGTATTATTTTAATTTATCAATACGATACCCTAAGCAAGCATCATTACACACGGCGTATTAGCATTGTATTATGCATTAACTAATGTATTAGGTACATATTTTACATAACCATTTATTTTATGCCAGGATCGAGTTCAAGTTATATCGATTTCATCATGTCACGTTAAATTGTAATGGGTTAATGCATACTGTATAAAGAGAAAAGAGCGAGATAATCTCTAGTTTGCTTTGGACTTTGGACCAGTGAAGTCCAATTGCCATCAGACTTCATCGTTCGTCATCATCACAATCACGGTTTCTTCTATGAAGCCACATTTAAGTATGGCTATATAAACAGAAAAAAGAGCATGCCGGTTGTTGTCAGATTCAGAGTCATGTTCTCATCACATGGCATGCTACTGATGGTGCCTATATTTATCGATAGCTGATAGCTATTTGCTCAACCTTACCTGTCTTCTACGGTATAAACCGTGTTTACAGTTGACAGCGATTGGAAATTGGAATGCTTGCTACAAGTCAATAATAGTCTCTCTTCTTTTGTTTGCAGCGGTGGTGATAAAGTGATAAAATTGTAACTCAATACATAATTCACGGAAGTCACAGTAAAAATGTGTGGGTTTTGTAGGTACACCATGATGTCTCTTATTTTTAGCTACTCTGTTGAGGAGAACTGACGAAGCAGAACCCAAAGTCAATACATTGCGATAACTGCCAAAGTGGAAAGGTGGAGGAAGATGATGATGAATGCTATTATTCCGGTCGATGTCTCTTTTCTATTTACAAACATACGCATTCCACACGCACACCACTCTCTTATGCGTCGGCGTATCATATTTTTAACGTTACCATTTCTCATGCATGCATTAACATAACAATTCTATTAATTCTGAGGCTGAGATGTAACTGGCAGTTGATGTTGTTGTCGTCTCATATTCATAACCATCATCGAGTTATGGCATAACATAAAAAATTATCCCAAGAAGAGGGGAAGAAAAGTGCATGTCTATACAATAAGCAGTCTATTTTAAACTTGGAGAGGCTTGCCATACATCATCATCAGTCCTTAGTTCTCAGTTTATGCAACGTCAGTAATAAAAAGAAACGTGCTACTTTTCAGTTATAATATAATAATATGATATATCATCATTCAGTCAATGCACTCCTCTTCCACAGAAGCCAAAAGTAAACAAAAAAAACTTATTTAATGAATGGAAAAGGAGATAGAAAAACATGCGCGAAGAAAAGAACAAAAAAGAGTCTTTGAAAGACGTTCAAAAAGCTTAGATGTATGTATTTACATTTGTGTGCTTTAAAAAAATTATCATTTGACTATAATTGAATGCTGCGTGGATGAACTGTGATTGTAAAATGAATGAAATGACGTAGTGGGGTACTTCATGCTAATAAAAATGACTGTAATGGAGGAGTGTGAGGAGGATAACATGGACTTTGGACTTTGTGGTCCCAATTTCCTCGAAAAACGAACGCAGTTTATTAATTTACTGAATTCATAGCTTTAAAAGAGTTTAAAAGGATGCTATATACAATATACTTGCGGCAGGTTATTAGGAATGATGAAAATGAAACAATACTCAAGGGTTAAAAACATTTTACATGACTTCAGAAGAATTTTAAATACCTTTGATTTAGATCAACAAGTAAGCTAACATTGTTTAGAATCGATGAATCGATCGAAATCCCACAATCCCAATCGATCTCATATGCATCTGTTTTTTAGTCTACCAGTTTGCGTTGGTTTCAGTGTACCACATGAAGATATTGTGATGAACTTCCATAATGAAAGTTTAAGGTCAAGCTATCTTGATCGATAAGAGGAATTGGATTTATATAAAAAGGTTTTTTCTCTGTACTTTGGACCTCCTCGTCTTCTTGGGAAAACATAAAAATAGCTCTTTACATTCAGTGCATCCCAGCCCAGTGCCTTTTATAGGAAATACCTATAAGCACATAAGAATGAATAATGAATTAATAGTCGTTGGAGAAAAGGGGTTGCATCTCCTGCTCGCGATTCATTGGCGACTGAAAAGACCAGGCTCTTAACAAGAATGAATGACAATCATATTTTTTTGAAATGCTGTAAGCCCCCTCCTGTCGTTCGTTTAATTTTTTTGTTCACAGTTTGATAGGTATGTGATGGATTAATGTTAGTCTTTTGTATGTGCGTATACTCTCAACTTGTAGGGCAGTAGTGGCATTTAAGCAGGCTGCCGATGATGATGATGATGTTAATGATAATGATGACTGTGAAGGAAGATGAAGCTCATTGGCAGTGTTTTTGTTATGGAGAGGTTTTTTACATGCTCTGCAGTGTAGTATCAATGAATATATCCTTCTTTTGGACAAGAACACTGAGCACTCAGAAGACACGTGAACAGTGCGTGATCTTTCCTTTGATATCGCTCTGTCTCCTCGGATGCGTTTGAAGTTATGGATGTGTACCAGTTTTGTTTAACGTGTGTGCGAGCATGGCCATTTTGAAGTATTGATGAATGCGTGTGAATATCTGTAGTAGAGTTGTTGTTGTTGATGTTTATGTGAACTTGCCTTGCTTAATGGAGAAATATGGTTTAAATGATCGTTATAAAATGCATGCAACTTTAGTTGTTATTATGATGAAGGCTCTTTCGCTTTGTTTTTGGTTGTTATTGTAATCGGGCAGTCACAGGAGTAATCATAATCATGAAAAAGATGTACATTGTTTTGTTTTGATGATGTTTCATTGAGACGGTTCAAAGTGCAAGGCACAAAAGACACAAGACCGCAAACATTATAATCACTGTACAATTATATTTATTTACATATGTTTGTTGTTGTAAATACTACTATAAGCGTAGTAATAGGACTTTGTGAGAAAATGAGTGATGTTCGTGGAAGAAAAAGGCATTTCATGATTCATGACGATCATTTTTGTAGAAGCGTGCAATTTCATATTATGTATTCGGTTGTTCCAACAACTAACTAAAATGGCAAGTACATACAGTTTGGGATTTAAATATGACTATAGGATAACTAGATCGGTATTCATTGCTCAATTAAAAACATAATGATGTTTATCGTTAGTTTGCACACCGCCCTAAACACACGTACTTTATTTTCTCAGCTGTATAATTAATTAGAGATTTGATTGAATAATGAATAGAATGACATCAAAACAAAAAAGTTGTGACCTGCCCTCCTCACTTTTGGCTCTTCTTGTGGCCACCCAGAGATATCATCTCAATTTCGTGCCATTTGATTACCGATAAAGGCAGGCCTTTACACAAATATGGATGATATAAGCGAATACACTGATCATGCATTGTATGAAGAAATTTGGTGGGCTTTCATTCACACTCTGTAGTATTATTGATTTTTTAATTTCATGATTCGTCAGATTTTGTTCTGAATTATAACCAATCATATTCATCGTAAATATAAATGCTACAATTTCAACAATTCATGCGTGCTGCTAGTGTTTGATTTCTGGAGACAAATACAGGACTTTTCTTATGTTTACAGTCTTACGAAGATATGAGAAGAAAGAGAGAACACCATTAACGTTAGTTGTTGTATTTATGTAACTCGCATATTTTTCAGGATCATTTAATATAAATATAGGCAATATCTTAAGTTTGGTAGTAGAAGTAATGCCAATCCAAGCACAATCCATTCCCCAAGTTTAAGTAATGTTTGTGGCCACTACACAACCTCTGTAATTCTATGTCTGTCAAACCATTTCGTATCATACTGTCACACAAATATGGAGAAGCAAAACACATCCGTTTTCATATTCCTTTTTTACTGCCCTAACTGCTGTCAAACATGATGATGAAGATGAACTTTCTCATGACCATCATTTTTTATCATCAGTTGGAGTAAGCAGATTTGAGACGGTACAAAGTTCAGAATCGATTTGAAATGGAGATGCGCATCCTTCAACTAGTCAAGCCATCAAACAATCATGCTAACTGTACTGTGACTGTCTGTATACATTAAAAATTCTCAAGGGAAAAACAAAAAACATAATGGGCAAAAAATAAAGGTTAATTTGAAACAAATTAAAAAGCTATAGCTCATATTCTATGATCTAAAATCATACAAAAACTACCGTTTAATGAGATACCTAGTTATTACAAAAAAATCATTGCAAGAAATAAAAATTGTACAATAGGATCAAAAGGCTGATATTTAAACAATCCAACAAAGTGTCTATATACCATTTCATTTTTCGTGTTTATGTTTAATTGAAGATTTCTCTCACTATGTAAATATGTTGTTTACCATGCTCCTGTCACTGTCACTTCTTCAGGGAGCAATGTATTGCCATTCGACCAAAAAGCGATGAATTAAAGAAAGTCCAACAAAAAACAACTGTACCAATCCCATAAAACACGCAGTTTTGCTTGAAAACGTGACTTTTATTTTAAAGTAATACGATTCATTCGTTGAGGCATTGCATATTAACACAAGTAATACGTAAACGTACATATATGTCATATTAGATTAAAGAGCAGTTTAATGCTTTGAAAGTGGATAAGAGGAACGGGAGAATTGAATTCATTTATCATTTATTGTAAATCGAAAATAGATCTTTGGTAAACCCTACCAATCTTTCCTCTTTCATTGTGTTTGATAAGAATTCACACGATGACTGCCTCCTTCGTAAATTTTTGTCATGTCGTGCTTCGTGCCTCGAAGGAAAGGAGCGGAAATGTCCATTCTCGAATTATCTGTATTTAATACTGCCATATAAAAGCTACGAGAATCGGGAAGAAAGATGGGTTTAAAATTTCCTGACAGAAGATTTTTGTCTCTCCCTTGAGACATACCAGCAGGTCTTTTTCAATTTTGCCCATCCCATATGTATCTACATTAAATTAACATAATATTGCGCTGTCTTCATGAAAATAATATGGTACATGGGTAATCTTATAGCTTATCAGATTGCTACAAATTGCCTGGAGATCCTTTATGGTTTTTTATAGTTTATGAATATATCCAGCTTGTCATCAAATCATATCATCATCGCGATGATGATGATGATGACATGTCGCATATCACTTTTTAGACAGGAAGATTATACAGGGTTTTTTCATGATTTACTTACTCACACTATTATCACTTGAGCAATTATTTGTGGCAAGCATGTAAGCAGTTTGGTCATTTCCACTTTCCATTTCTCCATAATGCTTCAACCAAAACTGTTCTGGCTCTAAGTTTGAGTTTTTGGGTGCGATAATGTACATTTCGGTAGCATGAATAAAGATAAACGTTTGATGACTCAGATGTCAAGAAACGATAAGCGATTTCGTTTCATACATACAGTGTACGATTTGGACAAAATTCACTTTTTCTTTTTACTGCCATCAAATAGACCCTTGTGAAATTTCCCATTATGTATTGCAATTTTTTCATTAAAATATTAATGAATCATAATATTTCGAAACCAGAGAGCATAAGATCACATTTTATGCTCAAAGTAGGTAAAGCTGTAAATATTAGTTGCAATTTGCAATAAGGACATGCGTACTATGAAAACCTTACAAATTTCATTATTTCTTGTAACCTTAAACCTTCCAAATAAATTTTGATTAAGCTCAGAGTCTACAGTAAGCACATAAATAAATTATGACAAAGCTTATTTCAGACAGCCAGAGAGCCAACAAAATATACTATAAAATCCCATGCCATATGAATGTTTTTCCTTGCAGTGTATTGAATGGAAAGGAAATGCACTTGAGTGTTGAAGGTATTCCTTTGAAAATAAAATCCTATGTCTATGATATTCTGGCCATATTATCCTTTTAGGGGAACGATAAAAATATAGCGTGATGTGGATAATTTAACGTAGTGCACATGCACTGATCATTTTGGGCAATTTCGAGTGATGATAAGACTCTTATTAGCACACTATACAGTATACCAATAATGATTATAAGATCGTACTAATAGTCACAGGACGTGAATAAAATATGCTTCGTGGTCACTGCTTATCGTCATTATTACTGGTAGCCTTATGGCCTTATTTTTGTTATTGCAGTGGTGCCTACTGGTACTTCACTGAAGGAGTTTTTTTGCGATTAGTCATCACATAATCTACTTACCTTTGCAGTTCTTAGCTGGCTTAGAAGCCGCAACATCGTCCATAGCTCACATATTATCTATGTTTTACTAACGCCTAACGTCAAGCAGAACAAAATAACGCAAGGATGACGTTTTCAAAGATGTGAAATCCATAAGTCAAAAATCAGTTTAGAAACCTGTGACAAAATTTGTCTCGTCATCACAAACATCTTTGTACATATTTTTGAAAATAGATCACCGCAAGATAAAATAATTTTTTGAGAAAAAATATTCCTTCAGTTTATCAGTTTTACGCATTACCGGAAGAATTAATGATGTTTTCAAAATACATAGTTGTGTGTTATTTATTCGGTGGAAATTGGAGATCTCAGCAGAAAAAACCGCAGACATTCAGCCAATCAACATCTCTACCTCTAAACTACCTTCATTAAACAAGATCACGTCCTACTATTAAACCTTCTACGTAAACGTGATAATAATAATGTAAAAACTAAGCATTTTTATAATGGACCCGTTTATTACTGCCTGTCAAATCTTAAAAGCAGAAAATGAAAATGCAAAAAGTTGTAAAAGTTTTCAGATATTCAAATGGTGTGCATGTACTTGAATCTATTTAATTGAGAAAAAAATGTGCAGATAGTGGTTGGTTGAGATGATTTTGGTGGTATACTACCACCATATTATTCACGTGTTTTATGGCCCTGAGTATGCATCTCATCATTATGCATAATGTATTCAGGAGAGGTTGATAATGAAACCCTGCAAGCTAACAAATCTTTCCTTTTTTCGTGACATATATCGCATCATATCCAGCGAGCACTACACTCCAGTTGCCTGAAACAGCGTCATGTCATAATATAATCTTGTTGACATTTGTACTGGGCAATGGGCAAAGCTCATGCTCTTTATGTGTGGTTTTACGCTGATTCGAGAAAAGTTAAAAATTTGTTTTGACTCAGTAAAGTTGAATGTGAAGATCAGTTGTGTACGTTATTTTTACGGGTGAACATCATCGTTTGATTGTAGTTAAAAGGCTCAGCTTCAGTGCATATTTAGCTGTGGAGTATAGTTCGTTATTTTCGTTCAGTTTAGCACATAAATCTTATTTCGTTGTTGTTGGAAGGAGAATGTCGTGTGACAAAAAGAAAAACATTTTGTTACTGGAGAGGGAGAGAGTAAACACTTTGTCATTAGCTGAAGAGCTAGAGGAAGTGGAGAATAGGAAGAAGGGGAGATCTATAGGGGATGATTTGGTGGAGACACTGGATGTTGTTGTGAGACTACTTCAATCCGTTGCAAATCAACTGTCGCTGGCTACTGGCAGGCCTAGCTCAGGTACATACATAAAACATACATGAAAAACTAAAATTGTGAAATGACTCTCTGATGCTAATACTGCATTAATCGAAATAAACAATTTTGCATTTCGGAAAGTTTTTGAAAAGACCGGCATCATTTGCAATTAGCTAAGGTATATCTGGCGAGTGTTTTTCGCATTCGCTCGATTCGCTGAAGGTGGTTATATGTTGGTGTTATTATTTTTTTAGTTCGTTAGTAAATCATTCTAGCATGTTTAATGATTCTGACTGACGATGATAATAATGGTGATCATTACTAATTACGAAAATTACGATTGGCTATATGAGTTCCCAATTGATGAATTAAGCCATGATTAAACTGAACTCATAATGTAGTGTGTATATTGTACATGTAAAATTACTATCTGGTGGACATCGAGATGCATTAACAAGTCCGCCATCCAATTCGCATTTTCTTTGCATCTATCCATACATAAATATATGCATAATGGATGTAGACTGGAAAATATTCCATCTTTTGATGAGTATCAGTGATATGTGTCATGCATATTATCATGTGTTATTGCTTGAAAATCGCAAATCTGGATAAAAATTCGTTTATCAAGATGAACTTGAAAGTTCTTTCATCCCAAAAAACATACATCTGCTTTTAGATATAGTCCACTATACTATAAATAACACACGTTATCGGTATGAATTGAAATGTATATGCTTTTTGCATTCCTTTTTTGCTAAGTTTTACCTACAAACCGTAACAACACTTGCAATTCATTAAAATTTTATAGATGTGAAAGCGAAAACGGTTTGTCTAAGAACTTTGCACATGAGCAAGCTGGAGAACCTTGAAAAGTATCGTTAACCTTTGTGTGTGTGGATTGTCGATATTTTTGTAGATTATATTGTACATATTATCATAAGCCTCACCGCAGTCAAAGCATAATGGCAATAAGCATTTGAAGTTAAAAAAATATTTTAAATCCTGAATGAAGGCAATTTAAACATACCTAAATAAATATAGGTATGTTTGTAGTTTGTAGTAGTTTGTATCTATTTCTGGCTTTTATGCATGTGATAATATTGCAAAACACTCGTTACAGTTACAGACGTCATTTCAAAGAAAAGTTTCCGTTTAATTATTATTAAGCAATAAAATAGGTAGGAACTGATAAGTTGTAAGAAACAAATGCAGAAGTATATTGGATACATATAGGTGTAGATTTGCAAATGCAGCAGACATATATTTCGTTTTTTTGTTTTCTTTGTGGGTGTTAATTTTCTCACACGCTTGTAAGATACTTCCAGTTTCCAGTGTCAAATTTTGCAATTTTACGCAATGTTTTGCTCACACAATGATAATTGACCGTCAAATTATAGTTGTTTTACGTTTTTGTTCCGGCAAAAGCATACTAGATTTCCAAGCTAGAGGTCAGCATTGAAAGAATATTATAATGAAGAAATCCAAGTATGTTTCCAGAATATATTTGTTTGACGTAACAGTAAGGTATAATAATAAAAACTTCCGATATAATCACAATAGACGTAAATTAAAAGTTGCATTTGCTGGGCTAAAAGAAGCTTCCGTTCTGCCATTCTTCTTTTTTCTGCACTCTCGGAAAACAGAGTCAACTAACCATAACGTATCTAAAATGCCTAACGAATGACTTTTATTTTCGCTGGCAATGAATTTTACTACTTGACTCATTTCACAATCAGAAATGATGGATGATGTACTTCACATCATATCTGTCATCGGTATGGTCTGTACCCAAAGCTGCACTAAAAGCAGAAGGGATTTTTTGTGGAATTCTTGTCCATACCCACCTCACAAAATCCTATTTTCTCAGGACAAAAAATTTTATCTCAGAGACTTGTACAAGAGCAAGTTTTTTAGTAGGTATGCATAGCCTGATTTATCCGACATGTTTGAAGACTGTGCAGCTTCCATAGCCATTATTTATGTGAACATGCATCTGTTTATTATGCATCTTCGTATATTTTGTAGGTAATTAGTAACATAATGAAATATGTTCATGGTTTTTTCTTCTTCGCAATTCCAAGCTATTCCAGAGGTCAGTAAATGTCGAAGAGTCAAAAGAGACAAAGGAGTAACACGAGCAAAAACTATCCGTGCTCTGCGCCTTACTCGGATTCAGATCATAACACATACATACCTGCATGCACCATGACTCCTTTAAATGCAAACAACGTGCACAAAAAACGTTTGCAGTTTGTGGAGTAAAACTTGAAATGATAAGATTGCAATCACACAAGATCACATAAAGTGACGCATGCAGTTTGTATTCATTTGTTTGTAAACTAGTAATAATAAGTATTCATTCGACATTCATAAAAACAATGTTTTCATCCTTAGATCGTCGTTTCTCTGCTTACACAGTTTTACAAAAAAAATTCGCTGATCATGCAATGTCCATGCACAATTGTTTAAGCTGTGCATTATCATCATTCCGGTTGTTTACATTAATTTTATGATAAGAAATAACCGATAACAAACATAAACTTATCATGGAATGAAATCATTTGCTTAAGTAGGAAATAAGAGTACATAAATATTACCACTCAGACTATTGCATTCGTATGTTTACAAGAGAAAAGAAGAGGCCTGAAATAGTTTGCATTGAGAAAATTAGAGTGGGACTTGCATGTGGACACTACTGACTGACATTTCTTCGTTTTGAAATGGGTGGATTTTTGAAACATTTGTTGTTTTTTTTAAATTCAGGTTCAAATGTAAACTCACTCAACGAACTGAGCTGGGAGACAGCGGCTTTTGAGAAGGAAATCAGGGACCGCATTCAATGGTTTGGTAAGTAATGATTCATAACAAAGCAATATCACCGAAATATCTACGCATCACGCAGAATTCAAATTTCATGCCGTATAATTGTTGGTTTTTTAAATTATATAAATGCTTTCTTTTCCAATGCAGGCGATAAAATGTCAGGCATCCGTGTTCCTAGAATTATCAGTCAACTTGTAGACTTTGGCAAGGAGTACGCCCACGAGAATCCCGTGACAGCATTGATTCTCCTTGCTCTTTGTCTTACCTCATCAGCTCCAGTTTTAATCTTCTTTGTGTTCGCTGTTGCCACTATTCTCGTTACGTTTTTGGGCTTCCTATTTGTTGAAGGTAAGAATGGCATGATATTGTGCAAAGTTTATTATAAAAATATTAAGAGCACAAGCAAATAACAAAGCCAATTCACGTTAAGTATTACATAAAATATTTAAAAAAAATTGATGCAACATCCTTTACTACTAGCTTCTTAAAACGCTTATCATCTCTTGTATCGCTTGATTAAGTACCTACATTAGTTCTACATTCTAACAGGAGCCGTGCTTTTAATCTTAAGCGTATTTCCGCTGTAAACTAGAGTATGTATTAGTTCTGTTAATGGAATAATCATTTAATCATCGCGTAGATCTTTAGTTGTAGCCTCCTGTAATGGTAGAGCTTCATTAAAAAGCACTTTTTGGCTTAGAGCTCTTCGCTCGTAAACCCACTGGCTTTCTGGCGATCTCAAATCCCTATTTTTCTTGTAACTCCATTTGTGAGGTTGATGTGGATAGTGTATTTATGTCTCTTTGTTGATGGAATGGAAGTTTGGTAGAACCATTTTCTGCCAAGAGCACTTCTCGCAGATTCGATGTGCCCGATGATGACGCTCAAAACACGGAGTTATGTTTGCATCCGCCAGTAATTTTCCATTTTAACCGCAAATGTATGCAAAGACAGTGCAAACCAATAATGCTGCATAGTGCAGCCTGTATTACTCCATGTTGTCAAGCGAGGTCATCTTAAGAAAAGGGTTTACGCTTTGTTGTAGGCACGCATAAACACGCGCTGCTACGATTTTCAAGCGACATGCACGCTTGCACGTACGCACCAAGAAAAAACATTTCCATTGTGTTCTTGCAATTTTAGTGTTGCCATTGTTCAGTTTCACTGAAAAATTGATTTGTCCGATCTTTGCCCTCCTTCCACTGTTCAGTCATACATTTTGTTTTTATTTTCGTACCTTTACCTTGCAATACGTCCTTTTATGTATTTATGTGTTAATAATTAACACAAGATTGGGTTAAGTAACGTGCAAAGTCCATTCACATGAGAAAGTTTGAATAGCCTAGTTTAATTATGTTTAGGAAAATGAATTGATGAATTGAAGGGAGATCAAAGTCCGGTGATTGACGTGTAAATAGAGAACTGTGTAGAACCAGGACATGGCTTGAACGTTTTAAAATATAATTTACCATTATTGAACTAACGCAGCACATAAATATTGAATACAAAGAGAAAGCACGTGAGTAGCATGCTGCCGAATACTCCGCCATTATTGATTGATTATTTCCTCCGTCTGGGTCGTCCTACTAATTAGGCAATGCGTAGTTCATTTACTACTGAAAGAATTGAGAAAAAGTGAACTTTGAAAGCAACCAATCCATTATCTTATCCTTCTAAACTAAATACTGGTGAAGAGTTAACTGTATTCAATAATTCACCTCTCATTTCTCACTTTTTATACATAAAAATGTCCCTGATACGTTTTTCCCCTTTACTTGATAGCATCGGTTAATAGGAACTAAGCTGAGTTTGCATGAACACACATGACGTAAGTCTAGAGAACGCAGATCAAGACCTTAGTGTTAATTGAAGATTATTGATTATGATGACTCTTCATATGTCTCAAAAAAGAGTCTTTAAAAAGTTTCTTTAAATAATGTAAAACTGTAATTTGACAAGGCCAGGCTCAGACTATACAAGTTTTTTCCTTCATTAAATTTTTTAACCCCACATCACGTTGCCCATACATGGTAAAAATGCTATCTTTCATCTTTGGCCGAGTCAAGTCAAAATGGTGAAAATTCTTATTGCTGGATAGATGAACTGTGGACTCCTGGACATCATGCATGATCAGCGTGTAAGAATATAAAATGCCGGTGTGATGAATGCATGCAGTAATGCATTTACCGGCTTTCATATGCGTAACTTTGAATCT